>FN648651.1:79069-93975 GCA_000310025.1 Ectocarpus siliculosus | reverse complement strand
GGTTGGACGTTGGCAAGCTATCAATCTGGAAGCAGATGGCAGCGGCAGATCTGGATGCTGATGCGCCTACCTCTAGCGTTGCGGGGCAATCGGTTGTTTCTTTCGTGTACAGCACAGAAAGCGGTTCCGGTCATCTCGAAGCTGTGCAAAGTAGGCCTAGACCTACAGCACCTAGACTCAGCTAGATATTCCACTCGCTCTTCGTACAGCAGCAGTACATGCCCTACCGAACGGCCGGCAGCCCGGTAGCGCGCACATACAAATCGGTGCCCCCGACAACAGTCTACATTGTAGACTAATTGATTGTGCTTTCGGCGGTCCTGACATGTTTTTCTAGCAGCATTCTTCTCCTCCCCTACACACCATGAGTCCCCTGTGCGCGCAGGAACATACTCCACAGAACATACGAGCAGGCGGGCTCTGCAAGCCTGCACAGCTCGGGCTTCAGTATGCAAGCTAGCAGAGCTGAGCTAGCCGAGTACCACCTCCAAACCGTCAAGAACCGCGTGCGCGCGCGCCCAAAAAGCACGGCATGCTTTCCGAACCTTCCGGAAACCCTACCCCCGAACCCCCTAAAGATCCTTTCGCACGATTGGTAATCCGACCTCTTCGATATTCGATATTTTGATATTTTGGTCCCCTTTTTACCGGGAGGGGGTCAGTTTCCCAGCTGTCTACCCCCTTTTTTCGCTCCGGCGCCCACGCGCCTACTCCTGTCGCCCCCCACTGCCATCACAACCACACACCACACACCAGCCCCTGCCAGCCACACACCACACCAACAGCGCCTGTGTCTCAGCTCCTGAAAACCACATCGGTGTGCAACATGAGCCTTCAAAAATTCGGCTTTGTCGCCGACGATAGCGCTGCCTCTGCCGATTGAGTAGCAGTCATCCTCGTTAGAGTCAGCTTGCCTGCTTACTTACGTAGGTTTGGCGTTTCCCGCAGTTTCAGCAGTAGAGCTACTACATTAGTGCGAACAGAGGCCGTACCTCCTGCAAACAATTTATGCCGTGTGAGCTTGGTTTTGGGACTTGTAATACGTAATGGCAAGGTGTGCTTGATTTCATGTCCGACCACTTGGGCGTGTGATGATGAAACGAGTCGCTCGACTCTAGGAAGGGAGAGGCGGCATTGCATGTTGTCAACGGGTCACTGATATTCCCGTTCATGCCAGAGATATTTGGCGCGAGAAAGGTTTACTGGCTTCTCCGCCAACGCCATGCATATTGGACAAAAGCTGTCCCACACTGACCTCTCTCTGTGCAATCGAGCAACTGTACCGAGTGCGATGAACCTTGAAGGTGCTTGTACCGGCTGCGGGAGCTGGTATTGGGTCGGAGCAAAGGCCTCCTTGCAGATGTTATGGTCTTATTCTTTTAGTTCGAGCTCAGGATGGTAGCTCGAGAAAGGGAGTGAGCAGGGAGGGGCGAACTCCACAACTCCAACAGAGGCTCCGCGGACTGCGGCTAACCACCTCTGTGAGGGTGTACGTACTTTCGGAACAATATCATTCCGAACCGTAACATCCCCCCTAGTATATTATTTACTCATAATATACTAACGCCACATCCTGTACTTATAACTAGAGGAATGATAGAACCGCGAGGTCTACCATCAACCGATATGCCTCGAAAGTAACTAATTCACCCGAACTTCACGCGCCATCTCGTCTCTCTCTTTTCTCGTGAGGGACAAAACTCTCGATAAAACCCTCTCGTGAAGTTCGTTGTCATGGAAAGCGATCCCCATGACAGTGAATTAGCCCACATACCGCCACTAGCTTAAGCGTTATTGCAATCGTGACCGTGATTGCAACCGTGTCCTACAGGACCTAATCAACCCTCGCGTGCGCACATACACTCGAGGGATTGCACACAACTATCGACTCGGTACCGCCTTCCGAGTAGGAGCAACAGCGTAGGCTCAAGCAAGAAAAAACCCCTCAAAACAACTAAACGGACTCCTGGACAGGTCCTTCCAGCCTCCCCCGTTCACACCACCTATACACACGCCCCTTCCTCCCCACTGCCACAACGACAAATCACGGGACCCCACATGATACGCCCATGTCCCCCCACCATGACACGACATATCCCACAACAACCGACGTGATAGGGCAGTCTTCAGTGAAGACAACGTTCTAGCTCTTGACGCGTCATCTCCTCCCAGTTCTGGTTACTGTAGCGTACACGCCAGTATCGGTCGCGGTAACCGAACACTTGGCCTTGGAGCTTCAACCCTCCTCCAAAGTCTTTCTGGAATGTAAAACCTATTGGGTAAATCCCCAGGGCTTCACGGGCGGACAACGGTGTACGCGGGGTGGAGCGTGGAGTGAGCTGATCAGCCAGTTCGGGATGATACAGATGCCACAATGCGATGAAACCATCTAGCTGCAAGCGTGTGAACGCGCGAAGAAGCTCAGATTCCGGCAACCACACGGACTCAACACCAGCCTGAGAAATGGCTTTGTACTCCCATACTAAAGAACCAGTAGGTGAATGGACACGACGGCAGTCAGAAAGGGAGACGAACAATCCTTGGTTCGGCTGTTCCACTGGTAGGCAAAAATCGGGACCCCACGCAAACTGCATAAATTCCTCGGCTATGGAGTGTCTTAGATGAGGCGGGCGAATATGAAAGGGTTTCAACTCGGCAGTGCACACTCTTCTCGAGCGTAGTTTTCTTCCCTGCATCTTCACTTTCACGCTCAAACCCCTCTGCAAGACTTCCTCTACTGTCCAGGGCCCGGTGTAGAGGTCGTGCTGCAGCTTCCTGCCCCGCTTGTCTCGGTGACGACTGCTGTCAGCTTCGCGCACCAAGACGAGGTTGCCTTTCTCTACTGTCACCGACGCCGAGGTCCTCGAAATGGTGGCATTCGCCTTCGCCCGTGCTGCCACCCGCAGGTCATGGCGCTTCTCGAGCACCAGCCTAACTTCCCGGAGGTTCTGCTTTCGTCGTTCCACAAAGTTGTCTAAGCCCCCCGAATGATCTTGGTTTCCCTCCTCCGAGAGAGGCGCCAACGAGTCAAGCGAGGTGCGAGGTTTGCGGCCGAACAACAGTTCAAACGGAGTCATGTGTGGGTGAACGGAGGTGTCTGGTAGCGTACGTTTGATCCAAATGGCCGGCGATACGTATTCATCCCAACGGTCGTTCCAGCACTTGCACAGCTCTGCCAACAACTCTTGCATCCATCCTCCCAATCTCTCTACTGTGCCCTGACCCCGGGCATGATCTGCTGCGCCAAAAGTGATGTTCGCTTGTAGCCATCGACAAAGGTGGGTTACCACTTCTCCTCCGAACTCTCTACCACCATCGCAACGAATTACTCTAGGGACGCCGAAAGTCAAACACAGTTCTGACAACGCTCGCGCTACGCCGATTGCTTCCTTGGTCGCAAGAGGGAACCCAAAAGGGAATTTGGATGCACGGTCTACCACCAGCAAAATGTACTTGTTGCCAGACAGCGAGGTCGTGTCAATTTTGAGTAGGTCAATCTCGAGTTCATCCCAAGGTTCTAGTGGTCTCCCTGGCAGCATCGGTACGCGTCTACTACTGGGCCTCTTGCGACGCCTACAGCTACAAGATAAAACGTAATGCCGGACATCTCGTGCCAGTGTGGGCCAGTGAAAGTGATCCCGAATTAAAGCCAAGGTCGCTCCCACTCCTGCATGCCCCTGTAACGTGTGGACCAATGCGAGGATGTCTGCCACCATGCTTTTGGGGGTCGCTATTACTGGTTTGCCCTTTTCAAACGCGAATCGTAGCACTCCTTGAACATCTAAACTGTAACCTGCTCTACCACTCCCTTCTAGATCACTCCGAACCTGGCCCAAAAGGGCATCGCTTTGCTGGTGTCGAACGAGTGTGTCTGGATTCTTCAGCGTGCGCAGCGCCCTATGGATCGCCGTCGACCCCGTGTCCACCGCTGACCTAAAGGGCGATTCCCCCCCTGCCGAAAGCACCTCCCCTACATCAGCGGACCGCGTGCACTCGGGCGGAACTGCCTCCGGTAGATGCGTCGGGGGCGGTTCGATAGGCTCAGGTACGAACGCGGGCTGAAGCCCCGATGAAAAAACCTGTGCCACGGTAGGCAGCTGAGGGTCGTTTAGGGGTCGCAACCTTACTGAGGGTGTGCGTTTACGGCTGGAGCGACGCGGTGGCAGTGGGTCGTTGAGCGAGGCGCAAGCAGCAAACGGGAAGTCAGCAAACAGCGGTGCTATGTTCAACGGCTCCGATGCATGTACGACATCCATTGGCTCAGGGTCCTCTTCCGATGTAAGCTCAGCAAGACGCCTGCCATTAAGAACGGGGCCTTGCGGGCCAACCACAGCTTCGGAATTCGGGGTCGTAAAGTCGTCCGGAAAAGAGTCGTCGATATCTCCGGGGGAGGCACTTGCTACGGGAAGACGGGATAGAGCATCGGGCAGTACGTGATGCATTCCTGCTTTCCATTCTAATACTATGTCATACTCCATAAGCCTAAGTGCCCACCTATGCAACTTGGGGCAAAGCTCCCTACTGCGAAACAACCATGTGAGTGCGGAGCAATCCGTTACTACTTTGAACTGCCGGCCCGCTAAATATGGTTTGAAATGGTCTACGCCCCACAATACCCCCATGCACTCCCGTTCCGTGGGCCCGCGTCGAGCGTCGGTGCGAGAGAACTTGTGGCTGGCGAAAGCGATGATCCTGGGCGTACCGTCGATGGTCTGTAGCAGGGTCGCACCTGCACCCACTGAGCTAGCGTCGACATGCATCTCGAACGACGCATTAGGATCAGGGAAGGCTAACACGGTGGGAGAAGCAAGTGATAGTCTGAGCTGTTGGAAGGCGTGTTCCTCAGTCTCCCCCCACGGAATAGGGAGCTTGCGTGCGCGCTTGGACGCAAAGTCCTTATTTCGAAGGATGTCGGATAGGGGGGCTGCTATCACACTATATTGCGGAACGAACTGTCGAAGGTATCCTGTCAGCCCCAAAAACGTGCGCAGGTCTTCTACTGTTCGAGGCCGAGGCATGTTGGCTATCGCTTCGAGTTTAGACGGCGCTGGGTGCATGCCGGTAGCATCAATTATCATTCCGAGAAATTCTTGGGACGAAGCCCCGAAAATGCATTTCGGAAAATTAACGGATAATCCAGCAGCACGGAGGCGTGTGAGAACGAGCACCAGGGCAGCTAGATGGTCCTCCCACGTTTCGTTCGCAACGAGTATATCGTCCAGCCAGCTAAACACACCATCAATAACTCCCAAAGCAGACTTCACTCGACGCGTAAACGCAGAAGGTAAAACTGTCAGTCCGAAACCCGCACGTGTGAATTCGAACAACATACCGTCTGCGTCGCGGAAAGCTGTTTTGTGGCGATCCTTTTCGGCGATTTCAATTTGGTGAAAGCCTGACGCGAGATCGATCTGCGTGAAGTACCGCTTGCCTTTTAGCCCATCGAATATAGTTTGCATATCGCCTAGCCCACCACTATCAGATATCAAAAGCTTGTTCAACACTCTCCAGTCGATGCATAGCCGCATAGTACCATCTTTCTTCCTGACACACAGGCATTGGGCAGCCCATGGTGACATGGAAGGTCGAATGATACCTCGATCTAGTGATTGCTGAATTTCAGCCCGGATCATGCGTCGTTCCTCGGGTGAAAATCGACGTTGTTTGGCTGCGTACGGTGTACAAAACTCATCTATCAAAGGAAGTTCCAACTCACTGCCACCGCATGCTGCCACTCGCTTGGGGTCGATCGGGAACAAGCCTTCTTCGACGAACGTGGCCAGAACTTCGACTAATTCCTGCTTCTGCAACGCTCCCAGCTGCCCCATGTTGGCGTCGGCCGCTCGTACCGGGGTTGGTGAGGCCACTGAGGTATCGTCGCTCATGTCGTCACTCACGTCACGGGCGGGCTCAACGACCGGGTCAGGAAGTGGAGGGTCAACAGTGGACGGGGTATCGTCGAACAGAGAGTCGAAACGGGCGCGGTCGCGGACATTGAGCGCAATCATCCTGGCGCAAATGCTACCGTTAGCGACTTCGGCTACCTCGGCTTCTCTGTTTACCAATTTGCAGTACACTGGCGTGCCTGGTGTCCACCACATCACTGCGCGCGCTATCCCAACCTCGGCACCCTTCTCTAAATCGAAACGTTCTGTGGGCAGCACCATCACCAACTGTCTGTCCTGTGGTTGAGGTCCAATCGCTACCGTTTGTATCGCGATACTCGTGAACCCTGACGACATCCTTGAACTTAGGACCAGGTCCCATTCCAGGGTGCTGTCATCCTCCCACGCGATGTCACGATGCCTGGGCAGCTCTGGCAGCGGGGCTATGTCGGACAGGTTAGTGTCGCGTTGTGAGTCGCATGTCAAAAGAGCAAAGCGGTCACGTGCAGCTACAAGCGGAGACGGGTGAGTCGGGTCCTCTACCATCTGAGACAGAAATGGCACGAAGGGTGCCGAGGGCGTGGGCTGGAAACCCTTGCCTTCTCCAAAATCAAGCGTGCTCTTGTTGCGTCGCAGATACTCCGCTCCAATGATAAAACCGTACGGGAGGTCCGGTACTACTCTGGCGGTGATGAATCGAACCTGAGCGTCTGCATTGAACTGAATCGGAATCGTGACATGCCCAAGAATGCGCATTGGAGGCACTCCACTTTCTGACGGGTTGGCTGCCGCTAGGACTCCTGCTGAACGTCTGTCCAAACGACATCGCGCTAACTTCCTTACGCGAAACCACAACTCTAACGAGATGTAATTGCCTCCACCCGCCCCGGTATCGAGCAAGATCTCTACTGGGTACGGCTTACGTCTACGCCCAATCTGCCCGATCTCACCGCGTATCCACAACTGATCGCCTGCGTAGTGTTCTGCCTTAGCAGACGCAAAGTGCCCCGGGTTGACGAGACCCGGGTCCTCGTCTCATAAGTTGGCTGAATCCCTGGGTCCTAACGGGATGTCTCCTGCCGTCACTGCCGTCTCATGCTCGCCCGCCACGTGGAGCTCGAGTCCCATGGCGACGGCCGTGTCGTAATGGGACGGTGACAACGCGGCCAGGATCCGGCGGGGCCTCGAGCTGCCCTCCGGTTGCGGTACGCTCTTGTAGAATGACTCGGGCAGCAAGTCATGGCGCCACCGGCACCGGTTCGATCGACGGCAAGCGGAGAACACGTGGCCGTAGCAGATCCTCCGCTCCTGAAGGTAGTCGAGGATCACCTGCCTGGGTGCCGTCACCGGCGGGGGATCCGACGCCGTAGCTGGAACGGCAGCCGTCGGTGGCGTTGCCGCTGGTGCGTCCATCGACGGAACTGCTTTTTCCGCGAAAGGGACCCCGTGTTGGCCTGGAACACTGGCCTTGTGGTTCTGGAACGCTGCGACGGCAACCGACGAAGGGTACTCTGGGGCAGCAACGAGCGGTGCTACGGCGGCGGCCGAGGTTAGCCCGACGGCAGGCAGCGGCCGTTGGTGCGCGCTGCCCTCCGGGGTAGGTTGCGACGAGTGGTGAAACGACGCTAAGCCGGATGGGGTGAACAGATTTCGAAAGTCGTTCATCGACATGTGCCGAGTCGTTGCTGTAGCTGCGCACAATCTATCCTGCCCTCCCGCACGGGTTGGCTTGCGGGACGTGGGTGGGGTCATGTATGGCTTAGAACGCGCGCTCAACACGTCAACAAACTTGCGGTACAGACCCTCCGTTATCGTGCCTCGGTGGCGCATGTGATCTCCCATGGGGTTGTGAGATTCCTGACGCAACTTCTGCAGGGTGGTGCTGACAGAATGGATGTGTTCGTGTAGCAACCCGTTGACCCCTGCTCTGTCGAGCGGGTTCGGTAGCAGCACCTCGGCAACGCGTTCGAACAAAGCTGTCATCTGTACTGCCGAAATATACCGCCAAAAATAGCTCTGTTCGGTGATGTGGGGTCGGTCGGGATCTACCAACGTGGCTCTGAAGGCTGCCAAAACGCGGGCTGCTGCGGTAGGCATGGATTCCGGTGTACCAAGCGTCAGAGACTGCAACGACGCAGTAGCGTACTCCACCGCACCTCCCGTCAGGGCATACTCACGCACACAGATACGCAACCAGTCTGTAGCCGTAACACTGTCACGCGGGGTGTCTACCACTTCTCCTGTTATGCGATACACTTGTACGGTGTCGGCCGAAGTGATCTGGTTGTGCGTCAACAGGTGCTCGTGAAGTAGATCTGTCAGCAGTTCTCTGCGCCGACTAGTGTGAACGTCTGGTTGTGTCGCCCAAAACCCGTTAAGGAACACATCTGGTTCCAGCGCAATTACCCCAGAGTCCAGAGTACGGAGGACACTTCTGACTTTCTGCTGTAGCAACACGGCGCAGTTGGCAAGCGACAACTCTCCCGGGTGTGGCCCCGCATACACGGGTCCCGAAACCTTGTCCACAATTCGCTTACGAGCTCTCTCTAACACTTTCGACATCTGGTTAGCCTCTGCTCCGAAGGGCTTACCGGGGAGGCGCGGGGCCTCGTAGGTGAACGCTCTCGTCGCCCGGGTCGGAGCTGCGTACGCAGCACTCCAACCGTCTCGCGCTGCCGGTGTGGCCCATGTTGTTCCCTGATCCTGGATCTGAGCTGCGTACGCAGTGCTCTGATCGTCCCGAGCTGCCGGTGCGGCCCCTCTTGTTCCCCGACGCCGTTCCTCCGGCGGGGCAATTCCAGCAGCGCCCGTCTGGTACTTGGCGACCCTAGCGGCCTCAGGCGCGTACCCGGCGTCGCGTGGGTCGCGTGGGTCCCGTGGGAGGGGTCGCTGGCCGGTGCCGCGGTGGCCACGTGCGGGAGGACCAGGCGGGTTGGACTCCTCGGAGTACTCGCGGCGGTTCTGTTGGCGCGAGCGCGAGGGCGAGCGAGGCTGGTCCCTCCCGGTGGAGCGAGAGTGGCGGTCCCTGGAGCGAGAGTGGCGGTCCCTGGAGCGAGAGTGGCGGTCCCTGGAGCGAGAGTGACGGTCCCTGCGAGCGTTGCGGTCCCTATCGCGAGAGCGAGACGCCCTGGCCGGAGCAAGCGCCGCCCTCCTCCGCCATGTCGGCTGATCCCTGGAGCGTGCGCGATCGTGCGGGGGGGCAGAGCGGGCTAGAGAAGGGGTGGTAGAGCGGGCAGGAGAAGCCATCTGTGTGGACGAAAGAGAAAAAAAAGAATGAAAGGGAAAGGCGCGGGAGCAGTGAGTACCCATGTAATGGGGAGTGCCAGGATCGGCGTGGGGACGCGTGTGACACTCGGGACGCTGTACAACCGGTGGAGTTACAGCACTGGTGGCAACACACGACGAGGACAATTTAAACAAAGTGCACGAAGCAAGATAAACGCTCCCCCCGAGCGTCGAAAGAGACACTCGACCGTGTCTGGTGGTGCTGGCCAAAGGTTACGCGAGCGGGGATGACAGGGGCGCCGGGCGTATGCACAAAGAGGGAGTCGGAGGAGCTGGTAGGGCCAAGTTAGAGAAGGCACGAGAATCCCCGGACAGGAAAAAAAAATATAGTAATACAAGTTGAGAATAGTGACCAGGCTGCAACCGGTGGAGTTACAGCACTGGTGGCAACACACGACGAGGAAAATTTAAACAAAGTGCACGAAGCAAGATAAACGCTCCCCCCGAGCGTCGAAAGAGACACTCGACCGTGTCTGGTGGTGCTGGCCAAAGGTTACGCGAGCGGGGATGACAGGGGCGCCGGGCGTATGCACAAAGAGGGAGTCGGAGGAGCTGGTAGGGCCAAGTTAGAGAGGGCACGAGAATCCCCGGACAGGAAAAAAAAATATAGTAATACAAGTTGAGGATAGTGGCCGCACCCAGCACCAGGCGACGTGCATAGTTAGTTATAAGCACCCAGTGCTAGGTGACCGAAAAAAAAAACAAACGAAAATTAGCCATCACAAATTAAACTCGGGAAACGCCCAGCACCAGGCGAAGCACCCAGCGCTAGGCGACAGAAAACACATGGAAAAAAAAAAAAAAAAACAGAAAGAAGGAGAAAAAATAAAAAAATGATAGGGTAAATGGGGGCACCCAGCACCGGGCAATAGTTAGTTAGGCGACAGAAAACACATGGAAAAAAACAGAATGAAGGAGAAAAAAAAATGATAAATGGTGCCAGGTGACCGAAAAAACAAACGAACTACAGCAATCACAAATACCCAGCACCAGGCGACGCGCATAGTTAGTTATAAGCACCCAGTGCTAGGCGACAGAAAACACATGGAAAAAAAAAAAAAAACAGAAAGAAGGAGAAAAAATAAAAAAATGATAGGGTAAATGGGGGCACCCAGCACCGGGCAGTAGTTAGTTACAAACACCCAGTGCTAGGTGACAGAAAAAAAACAAACGAACAACAGCAATCACAAATTAAAAACTGGGAACCCCCAGCACCAGGCGAAGCACCCGGCGCCAGGCGACGTGCACAGTTAGTTATTAGGACCCAGTGCTGGGCGACAGAAAGCTCAAACAAAAAATAGCGATCACCAAATAGCGATCACCAATAGAAAACGCAAGGAACATGTGTCGGACAGACCCAACGCAAGCCAAAAAACAATAAGCGGCACCAAACGCTTTTGGTGCACGTTTCGGTGCCAGTGTGCGTTGAGCGAGCAGGTTAGTGACAGCCGGGGAACACCTGGCCTGGGAGACTGCGACGCACAACACCCCTGTTGACTCGCACTGCCCTCCCATGCGATCACGCTCGTCTCTTTTTTCTCTTTTGCTCATTCATCATCAATTTTCGTTTGGCTTTTCGATTAGGAGTAGGCGGCAACGGCCAGGGCAGTCGAGTCAAACAGAGTGTGTGGTCGAGCACTTCCCACCTATGGCCGTTCCCACGTGAGCAAGCAATAATCTGGGGTCGTGTTAGCTCTCGAGAGATGGCATCCCGGGAAACAGAGTGTCTCCGGTGATGCGCAGTCAATGCGTGCAGGCGATGAGTGGTAATCAGCGTGTGCACGCTGCGTGTTGCTGAAACACGAAAAAAGCAAGGTAGAGCACGGCGGTTCACACGCGCGCAACACGCGTGCTCTGCTGTTGGACACCATGAAACGTGTGGAAACCCGAGTTCGATTCTCGGATTGGACACCATGAAACGAGTCGCTCGACT
Source organism: Ectocarpus siliculosus (assembly GCA_000310025.1). NCBI lineage: Eukaryota > Phaeophyceae > Ectocarpales > Ectocarpaceae > Ectocarpus > Ectocarpus siliculosus. The sequence goes on along the minus strand of FN648651.1, from coordinate 82,872 downwards.
CTAGGAAGGGAGAGGCGGCATTGCATGTTGTCAACGGGTCACTGATATTCCCGTTCATGCCAGAGATATTTGGCGCGAGAAAGGTTTACTGGCTTCTCCGCCAACGCCATGCATATTGGACAAAAGCTGTCCCACACTGACCTCTCTCTGTGCAATCGAGCAACTGTACCGAGTGCGATGAACCTTGAAGGTGCTTGTACCGGCTGCGGGAGCTGGTATTGGGTCGGAGCAAAGGCCTCCTTGCAGATGTTATGGTCTTATTCTTTTAGTTCGAGCTCAGGATGGTAGCTCGAGAAAGGGAGTGAGCAGGGAGGGGCGAACTCCACAACTCCAACAGAGGCTCCGCGGACTGCGGCTAACCACCTCTGTGAGGGTGTACGTACTTTCGGAACAATATCATTCCGAACCGTAACAATGAATAGAGGTGATGATGACGTGTTCAAGTTTGGCAAGCGTTTGATTTTCGCACATACATAATGTTTTCGCCATGTTTTTTCTTTTGTTTCCTTTTGGCTGCTGGGTGTCTAGAGTTCATACTCGCTCGAGGTGCATTGCTGATTGTTGGGCACCCACAACTGGTGGGTGGAATTTTGCATGCATAACTTTGAAGGGTGTAGTCTAAGATAATACTAAACCAAGTGTTCGAGTTTTTTCCGCGTTTTTTTGTCATGAAATCCTGCTCGCAGCCGAGCTTGCACTGGTTTGATCGCAACCGTATGGCGGTGTTATGGTGCGTACGTGTATACAATATACACACATGCACACTGACTGTAAAATGTAAAATACATCTGGTGGACATAGCTACATAACCAACCTGCCTCTTGCACGATGCAGTTTTGTATGCGCACCATCACATCACAACGTGTGCCCGCTGTTGTTGTGCTCGTGATGTTCAACTGCACACACCTGGCACCTGGCAAGCACCACTACTTCCATGCCGCCGGACCATGCGCGCACGTCTTGCGCACTGCTGTATACTTCAGATAAGGGTTTGGGTGTGCCAGGGTACGCGTAGTTGCGTAACTCTCGCTCTTCTTGTAACCTGAGGCCTTCAAAACAGCCGTATCGATATCGAGTATCGATACTCGATACGTATCAAGCCATTTTCGGGATATCGAACAAAATATCGGTATTTGTGTTTTTTTCTCGATACGATGGGCGTATTGTATCGAACCCTTCTGCCCGACCAATATCCAACACTGTGTCACACAGCACTTCATGTGCGGCGGACCGTAGGGGCCATGCGCATTGCTTGACGGAAAGAGGCGGCGCCCATTGCCTCACATGCATCAGCCGGGTACACGGGTAGCCTCCTACTCAGCAAGACGCAAAACGATTGCCGTTGACGTTCGATGTTATTGGGGACCCTAACGGCGAAAATGCAACAGAGAGAGAGAGGAAGACTAAAGGAAGAGAGACTCGAGAAGACAAGGCATGAACTCTCGTCGAGAAGACACTCACTCTCATCCCTCTGGCCCACCGCAGGCTTGAACACGTGTAACGAACGGCGACATCCGCCGATGTGCGCTCAGCAACAACAAAACACGACAAAAGAAAAATAGTCGTCGTTTCCGAACTGCTGTGGAGATACTGTAAAAAAAGTTGGTGGAGACTTTCTTTCTTTTCTGGTATGAAGTGGCAACAAAGAAGAACACGGCAATCTGTCTGTGTAGACTAGAAGCACGACGGACGAACTATTATCTCAATGCGCTTGCCGTCGCGATAGATGCGCACCGCTACCGCTATACCAACGAGCAGACTGTTGTCAAACCTGACTACGAAAACCGTACGACCATTGCAGCACATTCCGAGCACAACAGCAGAAACCGCAGCAGCAGCCGCATGTGTACAATGGTCACTCAAGAACAAACAAACGCAAAAAAAAACAAGATGTGGCGCGCAGCACGCAGGACCCTCTTTCGCTGTTTAACCGGCCGTTTCCATGGCGAAACAGGCAAGGAACAGTCAAGGCTAACACTTTCCGGCCACAGGAGGCGTAAGTCGCTCAAGCGTGGGGACGGCTCATGATTTGCGATTCCACACCGAGCCATACTCGAGGCGCCACGAGATTTGCACTGTATTGTTGTTGTCTTCACATTAAAAACCGTTCCGATCTCTCTCTACCCAGTACCTTCGTATGTCCGTACTGATCCAACACTCGACGCGGTCGATTCCCGTGGTCACAGGTTAACTTACCCTAAAAAGGTACACTCAAATAAACTGACTGGCCCCGAGGGGTCCGCAAGTCAATAGAAATCAACGACAGATATTCTGGGATCCTCTGCTCCCTCTTCGCGCTATGCGAGAGGTATCAACTGAGACTAGCAGTCACTATCTATCATGGGCCGGAGAGAAAGAGGTACACCCCCTTGGTTCAATCTTGGTACTTCACAACGCAAGCAGAGACAAGGCCATCTGGCACAGAAAAAGAGAGAAAAAAAGAAAAAAGAGAAAAAAAAAGGAGAAAAAAATAAAAATGGAAACCGTAAGGAGAAGAGAAAATAAATGAAAATAAAATGAAAAAGGGCGAGGACAAAGAGGGACCAGGCCGAAATTAACAGGAAGTATGAGGCAGAACAAGGAACACAGTGGAGAGACCACTAACGAACAAGCAAACACGCAAACATGGCCACCAACCAGCGATACATTGTAATGGTACGAAATCACTACTACTGGGGGGTTGGTGCAATGGTGCTGCGTTGGGGGGGGGGGAATTGGCGAAAAGAAATTCAACCCGGCACGTGTCGTGCCACCCGGTCGGTCCGTCTCTTCTCGTTTGCTTTCTTCCCTCGCCGTCTCGTCCGTGTCCTGCCCCCCTCCCGCCCCATTGGTTGTTGGCTTGTGGTTTCGTTTGAGCGCTCCTTGTCGGCTGACCTCTTCTTCCTTCTCGTGCCAGGAGCAGAGTAGCTCGAGATCAGCGTTTTAGACCGGGTCGGGCAAGGGGTGGGGCATGCGAATGAAACTTCCACGGATAATGAACGATGAGACTGAAGATAAAGCTTCAAAATTCCCCAAGCCTTGAACGTGTCGGTGGGCATGGTACAATAGTGGAATGGACGGGGTGCGAGTAAAAAGTCCGGGGCCCAGTCATGAACATGGCAAGAAAACACCCCCAACAAAAACTAATGGTGGGCGGGTGGCTGGGGGACCCCAACAAACAAAGCATGAAAAAAGAAAAAAGATCAAAGACAAGTGAGCCAGGGGCGACAGACTTGAGGGAGGAGGCAAAATAAGCATATAGAAAACCCGCCGTGTTCGTCGCTCGCTCTGGGCCGCTGGAACATGTCACATTGCACTGCATGTCCAGCATTAGGTAGGGTCCCAAGTCCATTGCTTGACATTACCCAGGTAGTGCACATCGCCTCTCATGCAGCAGCACGGTGCACGGGTAGTCTCGTACTCAGCAAGATGCGACACCACTGCGGTTGACGTAGTTCGATATCGTTGGGACCCCACCGGCGAAATGCGAGAGAGAGACAGGTAGACTAAAAGAAGAGAGCGGAGAGAAGACAAGGCATTCACTCTCGAGAAGACACTCACTCACTCTCGTCCCTTTGGCCCACCGCAGGCTGTCAGACATCTGTACCGAACGGCGGTATCCGAAGTAGGCTCAGCAACAACAGATACAACAACAACAAGTCGCCGAGTTGGAACTAGACTAGAGTAGTGCGGACTTTCATCCTTCTGTGACGAAGTGAGAACAAAAAACATGACTACACGGACCAAGGGTGCACAAAAAAAAATTTTTCCGACACCTAACCCCCAAACCTTTTTTTTGGGGCCCTCCGGGGGGGGGGGGGGGG
>FN648651.1:13540-74356 GCA_000310025.1 Ectocarpus siliculosus | reverse complement strand
GGAACCCCCCCCCACGCAGGCCCCCCCAAGGGAAAGGGAAAAACCAAAAAAAAGTTTTGTAAAAAAATTTTAAAAAAAAAAAAATTTTTTTTCCCCCCCCCCGGGGGGGGGGGGGGGGGTAGGGTTAGGTGTCGGAAAAAATTTTTTTTTGTGCAAACTAGTCTGTCCGCGATTTAATTGTGCACCGCTACACAGAGCAGCAGACTGTTGGTTGTCATTCTTCACTTTCTGTTGTCAAAAAGATTGTGCTGCCATCTACCTTATCGCTCAAGTTACGACTGACTACGCAGCAGACTCAAAAAGCATCAACACCCTTATTCGATGTATGTCACCCATGCATATGCCGCTTGGACTATTACGATGCATACCACCCATCCATGCATGTGCAGCAAGAGAGAAAAAAGGCCTGTTGTTTGTCTCAACTGTTGTGCTGCTGTTGCTTTTCAAGTATAACGACACAACAGGCGACAATGTAAACGACGCGCATCGCCTACTACGCGACGCGTGCACCCCAAAGCGACAGACACGATAGCCTACAACCTTGTCTGAAGCAATTCAGAAACAGCAGCATGGTCACTCGGTGAAAAAAAAAAAATGATTGTGGCGCGCAGCACGCCGGACCCTCTTTCGCTGTTTAACCGGCCGTTTCGATGGCGAAACAGACAAGGAACAGTCAAGGCCGAGTCGTGTCGGCCACAGGAAGTGGAAGCTGCTGAAACTCGGGGAGGGGTCATGGTTTGCGATTGCCTACCGAACCATACTTGGGGCGCCACGACATTTGCACTGTAGCTCGAGATCAGCATTTGAGACCGGGTCGTGCAAGGGGCGGGGCATGCGAACAAAAGTTCCACCCACCCACGGATATTGACATCAGAATGATGCTGGCCGTCAGCGCGGTTGCCGCCCAATGATTGATGAGCTCGTCTACCTTTGGGCAGGTGGTGGTCAATGATGGGAGTCGCAACCGTGAAAAATGAGCTGGCGAACTGAAGAAATCGCAAGCAACACCCAGGTTGCGACACTCTGCCCTGCGCCTGTCGTTGCTGAAAACTGAAAACAGCAGGCCAGGTGGACGCGATCTTTTTAAATGTGCTGTCCTCTGTGTCGGGTGCTGCTCATTGCGCTGTAACCGCTGCTCTATGGTGAGCAATACCATGTCAACCTGTTGTGTGCCGAGCAAAGCATGTATTCAGGGAAGGAAACGTACTTTTCGCGATGGCATCACGAATAGAACAAGCGAAAATACTCGGATCTTCTTTTCATCGTTCCATGAAAAAATGCGTGAATTTTCTGTTGAGTTAACAATACCCCTGTTGCAAAGGTATACTCGAGGTATGTTTTTTCTTGTTTTACCGTGCTGGCATGTTGGACTCGCCCACGTATTTAGACACCACGGCACGAATCTTGGATGTCTGAGCCTCTGCGCGGCGCACATTCGTTGACGACGTTCATGCCATTTGTTACCTGTGACGCTTAATCGTGCTCACCGTGGTAAACCACGGATCGAACCATCACTCATAGCCCCCACCGACTCATAGTACGCACTGTAGGGCTTACCCATGGTGACCAGCGTCGGGAATTCCCTGGGAGTTGTTGTCCATGGGCACACGCGAGAATCATTACCGCCGTGGTTACCCTTTTTAATCACCGTGTGCACCCGTGGAGAGCATCGGGGAACAGTCCCGCTTCTGTGTATACGTGACTTCTTGAACCCCAACTTGGCTTCCACTATTGTTTTCGCAACAATTCCGTCAGCGTTTCTGCTAGCTCTGCCCCGTCAAGCCCAGCAGCAATCCTACGCATTCTGGCCGCTCGCCCCATTGGGGAGCGGGGGGGCAATCGTTCCCCCCTAGTTTCCTTGGTAGTCCGAAACGGTACTAAGCCGCACCCTACCGTAAAATTCGCACGTGGCCAGATGCTTCTTGCTCGTTCACGCGAGGGTCTATACCGACGAATTTCACCCCGGAATCATCTGGTGTGGTGTTCTCGATGAACCGTAAGCGAGTCACGGAGGTGGTTCGGCCTCACGCTCAATGCTCGAATCATGTCACCTGCATACGGGTATAGAATGTCATTTACTCGTGTACCACAAGCTAAAATACCCTTTGGAGCATCCCTCACGTCCAAGGTCGTGTCATGGTCGAAACGACATCCTAAATCCCAGACGGAATCACTGATGTATCTCGGACGATCAAATTACACGATGCCGCAGGCCTCGATCTACGTGGTGTGGCTGCCGCAGTATTGATATTCGAAAGCGTCTAGCTTTCGCTGGAGGCGTGACGAGAGTTCGTCTCCGGCGTCGAAGGGCAGTGTCTCGTTAGGTTTGTGACGAGGTGCTGCTGCAGATCCCAGCATCGCCTCTCTGACCATTGACGCTACCTCTTGGTTCGGGGCGATGAACTCTGCAACTCTCTGAGCCTGTTCGATGCCCCCAAAGTAGACCCAGTCGTGACATGCCACGAATTTCGGGTCCAGCTCACCAAGGAGGGAGTGGACAACTGCAATTTCCGTGAACAACACCCGTACATACCTGGGTATTGGGCGAAAGACGTCGGTGAGCACCTCGAGAGCAGCTCTCAAGGCTAGGACGAGCGGATGGAAGTAACGTGTTTAACATCGAGGGCCTGTCGTTGCCCCGCTGACGGGGGTTGAATTTCAGTAAATATGCTTCAACACGATCGAAGATCGACGCCAACGCCCCACACCTTCATGATCAACCGTCATAGGCCAACTTGTACAAGGGAGTGGGTGGCGTTGAGGAAGCAGAGGTTAAACATAGGTGCCTACGGTTGACCTGTGGCCGATTTGCGAAAAGTGTGTGGATCGCGTGTTAGTGTTATAAATATCTTCGACCGAAACTAACACGCGATCAAAAACAAATAGTCCTACGTACTTCTACGAGTCACGCAAGCAGAAAATGGCACGGTTTGCTAACTTGACCGATGTGCACCACCACCATCTCGAAAATGAGCGCCACAAAAAATGTAGCTTGCGCATAATCTTGTACGGGAAACGGTCCTATGCATACCATCTAGCATTCGTAAAGTTTCGTCGGCCGATTGGCGTGTTGGACGAGTTCGAGCGAAAAAACGTCCAAAAACATTGAAATTTGAGCCAAAAAAAGGGCATATCCATGCCAGCAAGAAATACGTGTTTCTCATTGGGACTTCTGCTATGCCACATGAACTACAGAAATACAGCTGCAATATTATGCACTTCGACGGATGAAACAATGCATCAAATAGTGGGTAATTGGACATAGACGGCCAAAGACGCCCGCGTCAGTTGGACCCATACGGATGGTAGAAGGTACCGCGCTAAGACGTTGACGGTTCAGAATTTGACGACTACGTACTCCACCAATCAACGATGTTCTGCTGATGAGGGTTACGCTGTTTTCCGCTACGAAGAACTTACGTCATGAACCGCTTTTCCGCCGAAGAGTCGATATCGCCCAGAAAGCTGCCAATCCGGTTGGAGTGAAGGAAAGCGTGCGTGTTTGACGGCGGCCGCACGAATAATATGCAGTCGTTCAGGAAAAGCCAGGAAAAGGGAAAGATATGCCGTTTCGTTGAATCAGATGTCGACACGGAAAGTTGCCACGGTGTCCAGGGTGGTACCGTTATTGAAACACACAAAGGAGAGGGTTCCATGTCGTCGTTCTTCCAAAAAAAGTGTAGAGTTGTAACTGTCTTTGCAAGGCACACGGAATTAGATCCGACTGGGAAGTGTTTTTGATCTGTCGGGGGAGCAATCTACCATTGCAACAGTTTGTGACGGCACAAGGTTTCTAACGGTGTTTGAGGATCACCAATCGATTCATGGATGTCGTGAACAGAGGAAATAGGTACAAAGGTAAAGCTCGCACCAACGTCAGTACTACGAAAAGTCTCACTTTTGAAACCCCCGATGGACGGTGTCGGCCAACAAGAGCTCCTTCGCTGATCGTTTCATGTACAGAACGCGAAGGTCAACTCCTTCCGCCTCTGCCGCCTCGGCCAACAATCGCAGATCCACGTACTGTTGAACTTTTTGAGGACCATTGCCGCAAGGGTAGGAAATTCCTCCGGTGATGAGCTGAACAGTCCCTGGGGTTGGCAGTGTCTGGGCACGCTGCGCTAAATCTCTCATTTGGTCCCGGCCTTGCTGCCAGGATGCCGTGAACGCCGTTGAGCTTGTTCTCATGGTAGTAGAGATGAAGAACTTCCAGAAGTTTGGCAATTTCTCGTCGAAACGAACCAGGTCTGGGTGTGCCTTAAACATGTCTTCGAATGCTCCTGAAGCACAAGTGGTGATTTTTTCGTACCGAGCGAAGTGCCAAGGTATTCATGCACTGCTGAGGACAGTTGTACGGAACAATACACAGCTGTGCGAGGTATTGCAATTTGTGTAAACCGTGTTGAAAGCAACAACATTAACCCGCGGACAAACGCTCAGAGCATCTGATAGTAGTGCCGGTCCGGCTCGTTCAAGTCGCGAGAGCGATGTCAAAAAAGGTGGAGGAGAAGGCGAGATGTTCGATGAATGAAACGCTTGCCTAGATCACATACCTATTATGTAGTGATGTCCCGCTCCCTCAAGCCCTAGCTGGAAAACTACACGCATGTTGTTGCTGATCACGGCCTTGTTGACTACCGCACCAGGTGGTGGGCGATCGTCGGCAAGACCAAGTTGGAGGTTAGCAGCCGATGCCACGCCTCCTATAGGATGAACAGCCAGGAGCCGCAGGAGTGACCCGACCAGGAGGGAACCAGCGAGGCCAAGTGCACCACGCATGTTTGGGGTGTCCCTGGTGCGCAAAACGAGGGGGTATCAATAGGTTGCAGACATCCTGGACTGTTCTGACGAAAGCGTTTGGGGTGATGGGGGGTGGGTCAACTATCTGTGGTATCGGTCGAATGGCCGCATCGATTTGGTACACGGAGATTCTCGGTGTTATGCCAGAGGTCTCCGAAATCTGGTGCCACTCGTGATGCTCCGAACCCAGTGGACACAGGCGTGCGGGAAAAAATCGAAAAGAAAGTATGCGAAACCGCCAGGTTAAATAATACGGTAAGATCTTCAGCCACAACATCTTCATGCAGAAGGTCGCAAAATCAATGCATGCACCAACTAGGGCTTCATATTCAAGATGGCCTTAACTTAACCTAGATGACTCGGAACCTCGAAGCGAAACCCGACGAAGTTCCTACCATACGCAGTGATATTCCGGTGGCCGTGCCGATCTTGGGCGGGACGGCCACCATACCCTAATATGTACATCTAACATTCGGTCATTATTAGCCTTAGGCATTTCTTTCTCTCGCGGCAGTGAGTCTTTTCTCGCGCTTGCTCTCAGGGACACGCAGGAGGCTCGTCGGCACACTTCCACTCGTGAGCAGAGCTCGACAGGCCTACGTGGGACGTGTGGCTGACGGTCAATGTCGCAAAAACTGGCTCTATACCCCCGGGACGGGTTCCGCGCAGACAAGGCCTGGCGAGCCAATTCTGAAACCCATAAAACACGACAGGAAGGAAATGGCCCGCACGTACAATTCAAACAGGTGTCTCGCTGCAAACAACAACTAGGCGGACGAACCTGACCATATGTCCCCACAATGAATCCCAACCCATGTTTATTCTTCAAGCTGTCGTCACCACCTCGGTTTGGTTGTGGTACTTCGGGCTGAACATCAGGTCCAGTTTGCCGCCTTATGTCGCGAGCAAAGATGTGCATGTATTTGAAACTAGGGTTAAGGATTGGCCGCCCGCCCCCCAATGGGGCGGGCGGCCACACCGGGATGGATGACGGGGAGGGTTTGGGGGGAAGTTGGGAGTGCAAAGAAGAAGACGACACGTTAGAAGAAGAAGGAAGGGACGGTGTGTGGAGACGAAACGAAGGCGTAAAGAGGTGAAGACGTTCGCGAAGAGCGAGAGGGCACAAGAGGGTGAAGCATCGGCCCCCGCGCCCCCAATGGGCGGGGGGGGGCATCAGGTGCGACAGATGCCGAGTAGGTCTACTGCGAGAACGGCGGACGTGTGCTGCGCGGCTATGGCCGATGCTTTAAATATGTTGTCCTGCAGTACAGTAGTTCGAGACCACCTCTCGACCATTTGATTTCGTGGGCAGACTAATACAGATAGCGTCCGCAGTTACGAAACGTCAAAATCGGGTCGAGCCTCAATCATGCAAAAACTTCGTGTTCAAAGCATTTGTTGTCCTATACGACCAAGACGCGCGACACGATTCGCGTGATGAATCAATCCATATCCTTCATTTCGTGCGGCAATAGTCGATCCGTCTACTTATTTGTTCCAAACCATTGACGATAGCAACAATTGCAACTTGATGAAGTACATACTGCTGTTTGGAGAAGGAAAAAATATATACTACATACAGTACATAGAGCGAATACAATATACTTCGAGCACATAACACCGTAGCCCCCATGGTAAGGAACCGAAAGAAGCTTAAGTATTTTGTGTGATGGATACAAACGAACAACGCATGCACAGGGCGCTCTTGATGCTATGGGCATGGGCCTGCGGAAAAATAGGGGGAAGAAAAAGCAACCAGCCCGACCTTAAGCTCGGGGCGGATGACAGTTGCGCATGCCGTCCCAACACCTACTCCATAGTGAGGAATCTACTGAAATGGAAAAATCGCGTATGTATACAAAGTGATAATACACTGAGGAAGACTGTAAGGAAGGGCGAGTGCGCAGCAGTAGTTTCCACATATTGGTGTGTCGGGCCGCACGACAGCGGCCGCAACTCCCTCTGCTTTCGTTGTGATGAATAGGGACATGCACCAGATTACAGCAGTAGAGTGCTTTGTCTCGTGGCATGCGGAGAGTTATTACGCGAAAAGGAAAACGTTGCTGTCGCGTCCGTTGTATGCTGCATCAAGCGTGGTGCTGCTGCTGCCGACATTCATAAACGCGCGTCCAAAGCTGTGCATAAAGCCTTACTTGGCTCGCGGTAGGTCTGGAAGTACGGCCGACCCGTGCTGCACGTCTATTCTATGCTGTCAATCAGTTGCGACGTGTGTCGGCCTTTATCATGCGCGCGCGTGATTCAACGTGTGTATCTGTTGCTGTGCGTGCTGCTGCTGCGTAAAACAGCGTGGTGTGCATACATGCGTGCTACAATAGCAAAGCAGCGCTACCGCTAATTGGCCTGCGGTAGGTCTACAACTACGGCCGACGCGTGCTGCACGCCTGTGCTCCGTGCTGTCAATCATATGCGACGCGTGTCGGCCTTTTATCATGCGATTGCGCGTGACTGAACGTGAACCTCCTCCGGTGTCTGGTCCATACTGGTGTAGCCGAAATAAATATTTCGAGCTACAAGATGTTTTGTTTCCCATACTCAGAGTAAAAAATGTGTCACCAACGACACGTTGACCATCCTGCAAGTATATATATAGTGTGATAGCATGATATGTGTCTCTTGGCTGATGCCCACCTGCATCATATATCATTCGCTGATTACACCTCGCTGTGATTCTTCGTGTTATCGCACGCAATGCATAAAATCACCTATCTCTGCTCTTCTACACTTCGCAGCGGGCCCAGCGCAACACCGCTCGCTGCTGCAGACAAGGCTGAGCGCATGCACCCACAATGTTGATCGGTTGGTGTTCATTTGTGGTGTTGTTTCTGATTCAAATGTTCTCATTGAAAAACTGCCTATAACAAAAATCAGTTGTGGGGGAATGATTTTTCCATGGCAAGTTTTTGTCCGCTCGAGCTGACTCCAATGTAGAACACGTGCCGGCATGCTAACGTGATGTACATGTCAATTCAAAATAAAAACAGCCTATTTCGGGCAATACGCCGCGGTCTTGCGTCGCCCGAGGGAGGCTTGACACCCACGTTGCTAACGGAGACCTTGTATATATATAACCTATTTTTATATGAAGGACTTCCCCCCCGCCCCCCAATAGGACGGGCGGCCAGAACTTGACGGGCGGACGTGCAGACGAGAAGTAAGTAGGGTTGAGGCGTGAGTCATTGGAGGTTAGCACCCCAGCAACTACGTGGCGGGCAAGGCACTTAGAACGACAGCGTCTTCCCATGAATTCGGAAGATAGGAAGCCTAAACCGCAGAGGAAAAGGTCCACAGACAGGAAAGGTGGAAAACGTAACAACCTTTCGAAGGCAACATATGGCAAAACATGCATACTCATCATGACTCTCGCGCCCAGAAACGTTAATGACAGTTCGAGATATCAGTTTTAGTACGTAACAAACAAACATTAAGTCCTCGGGAAAACACAGCACAAACCAGACAAAGGTCCCGACGAAAAGCCAACCCGTTGAGCAAAACAATCAAGATATATACGAAGCTGTGAATTACATCGTGTGTGGGAACATTTATGCGCGGGAAAAGCCAAAAAATGGTACAGAAACGTTGGGGAGAAAACACTCGATACGAATTGGATCACTATTGCAGTAGTCTATCAGACTAACGCACGAAATCGCACTCACGGCTACTGCTGCTGTAGTGTTATGGCATCACACATACACGACACAATCAATCCGACGAGGTGATGTGCCGCAAGACTGGGGCGGGGATGCTGACGTTGTTGGATTCTTTAACCACTTGCTGATGGGTCCTGTAGCTTCGCATGTATTCGATGTTGTTTCAGCTGTTGTTCGTGAGCGGTGTCCCACTCAGCGTTTTCCCTCTACGATGCCTTGGCGACATCCTGTGTTCACCTTTTCATGTCACCGGTGATGAGGTGTCGGCACCGCCGGGTTGCCGTAACATGCGTTCCATTTCGGGATACCAACTTGTGTGGAGTCGCATACCATGTTTAGCTGACCTGTTCCAGACGAGTCTCCTCATTCCGTGTTCGGGGCGCGATCGGCCATGTGGATCGGTTTCGTCGTCACATTCTTATGTGCTGGGGTATTGACATCTGCCAAATCAGACATGTAAAGTACTCTTACGCGTCGTTTTGACTCGTGAGGCACATGGCGAGCTCGCCTGGGCTCGGGGGAATCATCGCATAAGAAGAGCGAGATAAGATTTTTTGTCCGCGAAAAGTGGCTATGCAAATGACTATGCAAATACCGCCCACCAAGCCGGTTCTCCATATTGTTCAGCTCCCGACTATTCGGTTCCGCTAAGAGCGGCGTAGCACTCTACCGTCTTAGCTTCATCGAGAACGATCGGTCACGGATTCTGGGGGAAGGAGCTGTTGGTACTACAACCGCGATTGCGGTCTATCACCAGCTATCCCGAATAGTTGCGTGTGCACTTGAGTATTATCTTCACATTTTTTTGGGCTCGTTCTTCTCCCGGGTTGTTGTTTAGCATCTTCAGGCTCCGTTCTTAAATGTGTTTGGGTATCTGGCCTGAGTACACTTTTGGGTATCCGGCCTGTGCCGCCGTATGTGCTGGGCGCCGAAGATGTTCGTGTGTGGGCCTTCTCGTGATGTAAAGTGCCGTCGGTTTTTTCCGTGTATCGTTCTCGTTCTCTCTTGCCGTGATTATACAAAATAGAAATCCAGATTTCACACGAAATTATGGCATAGTCATCAAGCACGAACGGAGAATTCCTTAAGCGCAAAGGTTCCAACCTATACTCGGGAAGGCATACCGAAAGCATGATCGCAGAAAGTGTCCGAGGAAGAAGGCGAAGAATTCGCGTATCTGTTGCCGAAGAGACGAAGAAAATACATAGGATGAACGCGGAGTACTCGGTGAGCACGAACCGAGCAGTGCGAGAGCACGACGGGCCCAACGTATACTCAGGAAGGTACACCGAAAGCTCTCAAAGACAGCGTCCGAGGAGGAACACGACGCGCATGGAAGTGGCGTGACTGTTGCCAAAGAGACCATAGAATATAGAAACGATGAACATGGAATTCTCGGCCAGGACGAACCGAGCATTCCGAAAGCACAAAGGGTCCAACGTACACTGAGGAAGGCATACCGAAAGGCTAAACTTAGTCGAAGACAGTGTCCGAGGACGGATTGGCGTGGCTGTTGCCGAAGAGACGTTGGAAAATACTAAACATGCATATGGAATACTCGGTGAGCACGAATCGAGCATTCCGTAAGCGCGAAGGGTCCAACCTATGCTCAACATGGCATACCGAAAGGTTAGTCGCAAAGACAGTGCCGTAGGACGAAGGCGAAGCTGCACGCGTTTGAGAAATGGCGTGGTTGTTGCCGGCGAGACGATAGAAAATAAGCCCCCGTTGCTGTCACCCCTACAGAAGAAATCAAGAAGGGTGGAAGCAGGTGACGAGCTCCACGGAGGAAACGGAAAGAACAGGAAAGCAGCCAGGCAACGAATACGCACACGCAATGTAGAGACCAAAACATGAAAAAACAGGAAGGTTTGTTCGTCGAAGCAGATAGAATAAACTGGTGTTTATTTTGTAACAGTCGAATTAGAATTTGGCTTCATTTTCTACCGGAAACCCAGGGCCACGGCGTTGGGAATTATTAGTCTATAGTTGGGGGTGTCATTCCGTGATCGAGTCCACGCAGGGGCTGTAGCAAAGTCGGGTAACGTGTGACAGCTACAGAGCGCGTGAAGCAACGGAAGGACAGCAGCAGCCGCCTTACGCAGTAGCGGCGGCAGTTTAGAAAAGGGCGGGACGGGACACGGCGCAAGCATTGGGGAAGCGACCAGCACGCGACTCTCCATATAAAGGTGTGTACGCGTGTCCAACATCCATCGTGTCGGCCGTGTTCCTATTCGCGTCCCGCTACTCTTGTGACATCACCGCTGCGTGCATTTAGCACGAGGGGGGAGGGTGCAGTAAGATAAGCGGCGGCAAGCCACCGCAGTCTCGCTCGCCACGCCGCTCAGATAGGTACCTCCCCAAACATGGGATGCGGTTCATCCCAATCGAGATGTACTCTCGCTGAAGAAAAAATTCAACGGAAAAAAGAAAGCGCGGGGCCTGTTGTATGGTCGCACGCTGACTTGTCGCGGTTGCTGTACGTGCCACGATAGCAGCCATTGTACTGCACGGGGTGGAGGAACCTTGCGGCTTCGGACATAACCAATCGACCCGCGGCAGTAGGGCATGATGCTGTCAAGAGTATGCACATGAGGCAGGTGCCTTGTTTTCTGTTTTCCCCGGCTTACTAGGGACTACTTGCCGGTACAACCTTATCGGTGCCACGCACAGAGGGGCATATAGCTGAAGGAATCCACGATAATATGCTCACTCACGTAAGCAATCGTCTCAACGGATGGTATTGACAAGTCCCCACTGATGGTATTGACAAGTCCCACGGTATACAAAGCGGCCGCATACGTAATCGGAAAGTGCATTCAACAGCACTCACGGGAACGGATAAAAGCAAAAATCACATGCATGCGAGAGAAAGACTCAAAGAAAAATACTGAAAAACAAAGAAGACGAGGAAAAAAAAACGAGACAGCGAACTACGTCTTGTATGCATGAGGAAAAAGAAGATGAGAAAAAAAAAAGGGGGAGAAGAAAATGACCGCGACGTTCGAACCTGCGAAGGCCGTCATTCAAAGGTCAATCTGGGTGTACCAAGGTCTCGAGGGGCATCAAGTCGTGCGCGCACACACCGTGACACAAACCTTCTATAACAATACGTCACATCCAACGACGATTGAGCGACCGTTCCAAAAACGCCCGGACAGCAATTGATGCATGCCAGAACTCGTCAACCTGCCGTAGGATTGTCCATGCGGAAGTGATCTCAATGAAAAAAAATATACGGACACGCACCAGCACGGACGCGCCAATAGTGGAAGCACTCGTCCGTGTTGTTGGCGAGTGGAAGTTAACCGATCTCAACGCACCGAAACACGAAGTTATACATGTATCAGCGCGGGACGCGCCAATGAGTGGAAGCACCCGCGCTGTTGGCGAGTAGAGCTGACCGCATGGCGTTGCATGTGTGCTGGCAGCCTCAGCACGGGACGTGCCAACGAATGGAAGCATCCGCGCTGTTGGCGAATAGAGTTAACCGAATTCAACGCAGCGGTAGAAAAATACCACAAATCACGCATCAGTACGGGACGCGCCAATGAGTGGAAGCACCCGTGCTGCATATGTGATGTCAGCCTCAGCATGGGACGCGCCAACGAGTGGAAGCACTCGTGCTGTTGGCGAGTAGAGTTAACCGATCTCAACAAGAAAGAAAAAAAAAAAAGCCGTACACGTATCAGCACGGGACGCGCCAAGGAGTGGACGCACCCGTGCTGTTGGCGAGTAGAATTAACCGATTTCCACGCATCGAAAACGAAGTCGTACACGTATCAGTACGGGACGCGCCAATGAGTGGAAGCACCCGTGCTGCATATGCGTTGTCAGTTTCAGCAAGGGACGCGCCAATGAGTGGAAGCACCCGCGCTGCGTATAAGTATCAGTACGGGACGCGCCAATGAGTGGAAGCACCCGTGCTGCATATGTGTTGTCAGTTTTAGCGAGGGACGCGCCAATGAGTGGAAGCACCCGCGCTGTTGGCAAGTGGAGTTTACCGTATCCAACGCATCGAAGAAAAGAATAAAAACACGTATTAGCACGGGACGCGCCAATGAGTGGAAGCACCCGTGTCGATGGCGAACCGGGGTTCACCGAATCCAAGAAAATATATATATATAAAAAAATAAAATAAAATAAAAACATCGCTAGTGTTCCAACGAGAGAAATATTCGGGATTGGTCGACGTACGGTGACCGTAGCGTCAGCAGCAATAATCACTCCACTCAATCCACAAGCGTCGAGAACGAACTAACGCAAGCTCGCGATATAACAACGCGTCGTTCTGGGCCCGACGAAAAGCCTCGTCAGATAGTTTCGCCCGAAGATTGGATTTGTAGACCATTCTAACTGCAGATCCAGGCGCGCGATCGACTACGCCCACGATGAAGAGGAAAAGAAGTGTTCCCGAAACGCCGCCCTGACGTTGGCCCGCCGCCTGCCGCCGGTTCGCTGCTTATACGACTCCAACCGCGACCAGATGCCGACACGGGCCTCCACGCGGAGCGGCAGGGCAGCGGCTGGGCAAGCAGGGCGAGGTCGGGCGGCGACACCCTCGACACCACGCACGAGGAGGTCTACCACGCGATCGGTGGCGAGCTCGACGGCTCGCCCCTCGACGCGCAGCGGATCACGTACTCCCGCGAGGCGTCGAGCGGTATCCTCCTCGCGAGCGCGAGGGACAGGCACCCGCGGCGACCCCCCCGCTGATGAGACTGAGCTCGCTTCTCTCCGCGGGCTGGTGGACGGCCTGAGGGAGGAGCTGCAGCGGAAGCGCGATGAGGCCGCCGGCGATCGCCAGCAGCTTCAAGCAACGATCGACGACCTGATCGCCACCCAAGCAGCAGGACCTGGCCTTCAGGGGGAGGTGCAACTGGTGGGCACAACCGCCCCACTACCGGCCTCTCGGGCCCCCGCTACACCCAGCGCCGAGGCGGCTAAAGCTGCGGCAAAGGATAGAGCGCGGATGTGGGGGGACCTCCGCCGGGTAAAAGCGTGGCTCATCCTGAGACGGCCTCCGGCAGTTTCAAAACTGTCGCAGATGGAGTGGCAATCCTTGCTTCGCAAAGGCGTTCTGGTGACAGAGAAAGTGGCGGCATCGCTCGACACGCTCTCAAACTTCCGGGTGGAAGACTACCGTTCGGGATCTGACACGTCTAACGCCGACGTTCCGTTGGAAGAGTCGCTCTCGATCCTCATCACGACCATATCGGCGTTGCTCAAAACAGGCATTACCGATTCTGAGAGTCTCCAGCGCGTGGGCATCCTCGAGGAGTCCCTCAACGTCGGCTTGGAGATGGTCACCGAGCACTGTCGTGAAAACCGCGGCGAGATGCGGAATCTCGCGAAGAAACTCCGGTTCGCGGGATTCATCAACGACGACCTAATCCTGTTCGCATCGCGGTGGTTTGACGCCGCCATCAGTTTCAAGACAACAAACTCTGCGCCGCCGACTGTCATCGAGGATTTTCCACCCGTGGTAACCATCGAGTGGAAGAGGATTACTGGCTTCATCGCCATGGGCGGGGTCGGCGCCGCCGCCTTCTACCAGCCTCAGATACGGGCAGGAGAACAGCTCCTATCGCCGTCCAAGCGAGCCCGGGGGACCACTTCCGGAAGATCGCGTGGTTACTGCTTCGCCTTCAACTCGTCGGCCGGTTGCCATGATCGTAACTGCCCGTACATCCATGCCCAGAACCCTTCCCACGCTAGGCGCGGAGCGTCCGAAACTCCGGCAACCGGCGCGCGCGGGAGGGCAGCCAGCAGCGTGACGTTTCGTGTCGGCCGGGGCGGTGTCGGCGGGAGCGCCACGAGCGACAAGCACCGCGGTCGCAGCGTTGGCCACGGCAACGGGGGAGGGCGCGGAGGAGAGGCGCGCGCCGCTGGCGAGGGCGGCGCGAGACCCAAGGCCGCTGACTTCCTCACCCACGGGAAAGACAAATAGGGGTGCGGGCTCTCCCGCGTGGCGGGGCGGCCTACCTCGGATGGCAGCGCACATGCGGCTAAATTGAACGGCAGCACGCCGGTCTACACGAGGTTGGCCCCGGGGCTATCAGCAGGTGTGGATGCCGACGTGTGTGTTTATGGACATGCGGTGGACGAACTAATTGCCGCGAGGGGGGGCGAATCAGCGAGGAAAGCGTTGAGTCGCGTAGAGGACGTTAGCCTTGCTTTCCTTCTTAGTCATGCAGGGGACTTCGATTCCATGTCGCAACTCGAAACAATACTGCCCGTGCCGCAAACAGACCCACGTAGCGTGCGTCAATGGTTTGGTGGGGTAAAACAGTTCCCCTCCATCGATCTTCTGGTGCGGATTGTGTCTAGAGGTGTCCCGGTGCAGATAGCAGCAGGCGGTGACGTAGATGAAGCTCTCGCGTACGGTAACCATGCATCTGTTTCACAGCATACGGACCTCATTCAGAAAAAAATCAAGGAGGACGTCCGGTACGGGCGTGCATTCGTGTTTCCCAGGTCAGCGGCATACCAGATTCCCGGCCTACGCTTGTCTCCATTGGGAGTAGTAGTGAACACCAAGAAAGCTAGGATCATCAACGATCTCCGATTTTCGGGTGTAAACGACGATACCAACACTTCCGTGGCACCGGTCTGCAAACTGGGCCACGTATTGCGTGATGTGGTTTGGCGCGTGCTGTACCTGCATGGAAAGTTTGTGCGTGACGCCCATGGAGACACCCCCACAATTCTGATTGCTAAAGTCGATTCCAAAGACGCGTTTCGGCAAGTATCCGTAGAGCGAGCGCACTCCCCGAAGTTCGGATACGTGTTTGGAGGCACGCTCGTTGTAGACAGGCAACTGCAGTTTGGATGGAACCTCAGCCCCCCGTATTTTTGCCTGTGCACAGCAGCGATTGAGCACTCCCACAACAAAACATCAGCCGCAAACGCAACGCCGACGCCGCAAGGGCGGCTTGCTACCGCACATATTTCGGTGGTGGAATCAGCAGAAGTTCAAACGATGCTGCCAGCGGCGTGTGCAATCCCACCCGGTTCCGGTGGAGGAGTAGACGACCCGTTTTTCGCGCGGGCGTATGTGGACGATGTTATAGGGGTAGAAGTGCACTGGTCCCACCCCCGCGGTGACCTTTGTGTGATCATTTCCGAATCTCTCGTTTCTGACCACTTTCGACTCTTCGGTGACAGACCCCACGGTTTCCCACCACTATTTTCAGCTAGCAAACTTACGTCGTGGGAGGCGAGCATGGAAGTGTTGGGTTGGGTAATAGACACGAAGGCTATGTCGATTTCTCTTCCTCAACAAAAGTTAGCGACGTTGCGTGAGGCGCTTGAAGGATGGGTAGTTCGTCGTAGCGCGTCGGAGACCGAAGTGCGGTCGCTGATGGGGAAGCTGTTGCACGTGTGTGTGGTTGTTCGCCCTGGAAAGTTTCTTTGTGCGACGCATGCTCAACCAGTTGGGTATGCCCCCCCTCCCAACCGTGGGAAGAGAAGTACATCGGCTCGAAGGGGGGAGTACGCCAGGGCCAATCGAGACGGGTCATTTCTCTGGGTCCCGAGTTCCGCGCCGACGCGTCGTTCTGGCGTATGATGCTAGCAGAGGCCAGCGGCCTTCACGGCGAGGGTAGGCTAGAGATGCCGCTTTACAGCATGTATCTGCAACCTCACTCTCGAACGCTGTGGAGTGACGCGAGTGGGGACGCCATGGGAGGATACTGCTTAGAGTCGGGGCAATACTGGCGAATGGATTTCTCGGATGATGTCCGACAACGGCTGCGTCGCAAGGCAGTCGGTAGAGACGACTTAAGCATCAACGTCCTCGAGCTGTTGGGGATGGTCGTTACAGCGTGGGCTTTCACGGTAGACGCAGACTCTACATCCGAGTATCCTGGTCAAAGCGTTTTGCTTCGTGGGGACAACATGAGCTCCATCCATTGGTGTAACCGTTGCAGGGGACCTAGAGAGCCGAGGTCGGGAGCGCTAATGCGTATTCTAGGATGTTTAGAGATGCGAAGCGGGTGGTGTTTCCGCGCGCGTCACGTGAAAGGCATCTCTAATACACTGGCAGACGGCATCTCTCGGTGGAACCACGATAGCATTGCCTCAAACTTGCGCGCGTTCCGACCGGATATCGACTGGCAGGTTCAGGACCTGGGACAGGCAGGACGGGACTTTGTTACCGACGTTTTGGCATGCAGCTCGTCGAGCACTCAGTTGCGTCTTCGTCTAGAAGGACTTACACGTCAGGCTTCAACTCTTGGTGCACGTTTCGGAGGCTGACGGAGAAGCCCAAGTTCCTAGGGCAACGTACCGGGGACCTTCATGTCTGGGAGTTGATAGGCTTCGTAGCCTGGTGTTTCGAGTCTGAGGGTAATCTAGCGAGTACAATATCCGGAAAAATCACGGCTGTACAACATTTTCATAGGCTGGAAGCTTCTGTCGAGCTCGACTTGTCGTCTCTGATGTTGAAATGTGCGCTAAGGGGGATTGCGAGGAACCACGTGGCTATGGGCACGGTACGCCGTGTGCGTCTGCCTGTGTCTTGGCGTATGCTGCTGGACGGGGAAAGCGCAAGCCAGAACTGGGGGGAAGGGGGCAGAGTGATGTGGCTGTGTCTGTGCTTGTCCTATCTCTTCATCACACGGTCTGATGAGGTGTTCGCGAATGATGCGGGCAGGGTGCATGAGGCACACTGTCTTACGAGGGCGGATGTAGCATTGTTTGCTGGCGAGACGCAATTAGTCTTTAGTCAATATCGTCGAGCAGACCGTGTCGAAATGAGGTTTAGAGGGCACAAGGCCGATCAAGAGCAGAAAGGAAACATACGGGTTCGTACGCGAGACGAAGTCACCGGACCGCAGTCAGGTGTGAGAGCACGCGGCGGCGCGGTGGCTCTTGTGGTGGAGCTGTTATCGTGTCATGCGACGTTGCCTGACTCCGCACCGCTAGCTTCGTACCGTAGTAGAAGAGCTGTGAGAGTAGCGAGGTATAGTGCTGCCCTCCGTGCAGTCAGAGAAGTGGTAACGAAGTCGGGGCGTAACCCCCAGGAGTACGCGTTGCACTCGTTGCGAATTGGAGGCGCGACGGCTCTTGCATCGGGCGGAGACATCGCAGAACGAGTGATTCAGAGAGAAGGGAAGTGGAGGTCGGATGCATACAAGCCGTACGCGCGAAACAATGTAGAGGATTCGCGGCGAGTGTCACGGAAACTTACAGACGGCAGTAGGATCGTATCGAGACAGCCGGGGGAGGGGACCGTCTGGGGGAACGGATAGTTGACTTATTCGGTAGTCGTCCAGAAACTGACCTCGATGTGGGTGTTGTAGAATGGTGTCTACCATTTGAGGACTTGGTCAGTTTTTGGGACTCCTGCGTTTGCAGTCGTAGTCCCCCGGCTAGTATTTGTGGGGAGAGAGATGGATTTGTAAGAGTTGACGCCGGCCTTTGCAGCTAACGCGGCCGGAGAGACGATGAGCGTTTCGTGCGTCTCTCTCCCCAACACGCAGCCTAGAAACCGAAGAAATAATGAAGCAATTCGAAAGAAAACAAAATAAAAGGAAGGTTTGTTCGTCGAAGCAGATAGAATAAACTGGTGTTTATTTTGTAACAGTCGAATTAGAATTTGGCTTCATTTTCTACCGGAAACCCAGGGTCACGGCGTTGGGAATTATTAGTCTATAGTTGGGGGTGTCATTCCGTGATCGAGTCCACGCAGGGGCTGTAGCAAAGTCGGGTAACGTGTGACAGCTACAGAGCGCGTGAAGCAACGGAAGGACAGCAGCAGCCGCCTTACGCAGTAGCGGCGGCAGTTTAGAAAATCCCGCCCTCCCATCCCTTTTCTTTCGAAGGTGGGGGCATAAGTTCGGGAATATTCGGTATCTAGTCAGGTGTTGTAGAATGGTGTCTACCATTTGAGGACTTGGTCAGTTTTTGGGACTCCTGCGTTTGCAGTCGTAGTCCCCCGGCTAGTATTTGTGGGGAGAGAGATGGATTTGTAAGAGTTGACGCCGGCCTTTGCAGCTAACGCGGCCGGAGAGACGATGAGCGTTTCGTGCGTCTCTCTCCCCAACACGTAGCCTAGAAACCGAAGAAATAATGAAGCAATTCGAAAGAAAACAAAATAAACTACTATAATTTACCAATGGGAAGCAGACGTTGAGGACGGAAACGGAAATGGAAGCAGAAGGGTGGATAGTTGTACAGGTGAGCAGCGAGTTTAAAATAACGTTGTTCACGGTGGCGTACCCATCACGATTAATTGTGTCGTCTGACCTACATGCTCGGGAAAGACCGACGTACAAATGACCGTGCGCGAAAGGATCCAGCGGAAGGTGCAAGCAAGCACGGTCAAGCGTTTGTCCTTGGGCACGGTGGACGGTGACGCTAAAACATAAGCGCACGGGGAATTGGATCCTCTTGGCGGCAACTCCTTGCCACGTGACGAGAATGAAACCAAAACGTGGAAGCCAGTGCATGGTTCCGTGGTCGTCCAAGGTTTGACCCTGTAGAACATGTGGCTATGTCCAACACAACGACCTTCGTAGCATTGGTTAGATCGTACGGTGTCTAGGCAATTGCTGTACAACTGCTGTACGGCACTGCTGCTGCTTAGACCATATGCATTTATATGTCCTGACCGCAACTGATGCTGACAGACCTCCTCCAGTGTACATTTCCTGGACCGCCGTTGTCTCCTACGCGTTGTGCAGTGAGGGTGCTCCTGGAATCATGGCATGGCGTCTAGACTAAACATGATGGGCATGGTACTCATATATCCGCCAAAGACTCAAGCCAGTCACACAACAACAAACTCATATCCTCCAAGACTCCCCCCAGTTGCACAACATACCATCTTTGCCAAAATATCGCATGTGTAGTCGCCTGCGTAGGTCGTCTTCGTCGGTAAAGTGAGGTGTCTTCGATCGGTGGCGTAGACCATAGTATCACACAGGGTGATGTTGAAACGTTTAATTGTGGTCTATGGCAGGCGTGTGTATGTGTGTACACCTGTCATAGCTTCCCGCGAGACTGTCGGGAACGTTATGCGGAGACCGGAAAACGATCTTGACGTTCTTTCGAAGTTTCCACTTCTCGGGTGGTGTTGTAGTGGATTGCTGGATGTACCATGGAGGGCACGATCTTCACCCGTCCTTGGTACAATGTACCACATACCTTGTGTACTCGTGTCGTTGTCAATTGTCGCGTGAGGCCTCCTTTACGAACCTACAGTAGTGGGCACAAGCTGTACGCAGTGTACCCTGCATGCCGGGGAGTGTGCTGGTCTGTACAAGGGGTGCCCTTCCCCGTCTTGGTATTCAGCAACATTCTCACACGCGTTCGTCATCTAGGCGCTGCGAAAGCTGAGGGAATGGTTGGGGTAGGATCATGAAGTCGCGTGCGCGGCTATGCCGTATCGTGCTGTGTGTAGGCAATTGCTGTAAAACTGCTGTACAGTCCTGTTGCTTGCTTAGACCATACGCCTTTGTATGTCCTGACCGCAGCTACTGCTGGCAGACCTTCCTCCAGTGTATATCTCCTGGACTGCCGTTCTCTCCGACGCGGTATGCAGTGAGGGCACTCCTGGAATCATGGCATGGCGTCTATACATGGTTGGCATGGTCCTCATGTACTCATGTATCCGCCCAAGACTCAGGCCAGTCACACAACAACAAACTCACATCCGCCAAGACTCCTCCCAGTTACACAACAACAGCAAAAAATATGAAAGTTTGTTGTCGAAGCCCGAATAAACTGTAGTTTATTGTGCACGGAAGAATTCGGAACAACTCCCAGATCTACGGTTGTATTTGAGTTCTTGTTGTGGCGTGTTGGTTGGGTTGTCTTGGTTTGGTTTTCTGGGGTCTTACGAAAAGAAAGGTCTCACGGAGTTCTCATTCTGCTGCCTCGCTGCTCCTGCATCAAGAGTATGATAGACGCAGCTGACTATCGGTACTGCACGCCACCGCCGAGAGACAGACTGGGGTCTCTCTGAGGTAGCGCTCGCCGTTGTGCTTCTTGGTGGAGGAACTCTTTGAGTCCTCCGATTTGGGGATTTTCTAGGCGGGCGGCGCGTCACGAAGGCCAACGGCTGAGCTGTGCCGTCCCGTTTCGCGGTCAAATTGCGTGCAGGGTGCGTATCGCACAGTTCTGTGTTGGTAATATAAGCGTAATGCACGACATCGGACAACCCGACGGGTTGTACTGTTGTATCCCGAAGCAGATATCGCACGACCTCGAATTGGGTGTTTTCTGAAGGGTAGTGCGTACCATTGGGAGGCTCAATCGTCCGAGACTGCTCCTGTGCAACAGTTTCGTCCCGTCTGGTAGTATTGGGAGGGAGATTTTGTGTTTAGAAGCAGAGACACGTTAGGATACCGCAGAGGCTTTGTGCCGTGCGGAACGTGTGGTACGGGGGATGTCTCCCTCCGTAGGCCACAGAAATATTAATCAAGGCAATTCCAAAGAAAAAAATCAAATGAAAGTTTGTTGTCGAAGACCGAATAAACTGTAGTTTGGTGTGCACGGAAGAATTCGGAACATCTCCCAGATCTACGGTTGTATTTGATTTCTTGTTGTGGCGTGTTGGTTGGGTTGTCTTGGTTTGGTTTCCTGGGGTCTTACAAAAAGAAAGGTCTCACGGAGTTCTCATTCTGCTGCCTCGCTGCTCCTGCATCAAGAGTATGATAGACGCGTGTCTACTGGACCAAGGGCCACGTGTTGAGGAATGCACAGTGTGTAACACGCAGCCCGCGTCGGAGGGTCATGCGGGAAGGAGGGCAGCAGCTAGCTACATCGAAGTTTGGACCCGTAGCTAGCAGAAATTCGTAGCTTTTCTCCCGCCCACCCACCCCTTTTCTTTCGAAGGTGGGGGATAGGAGATGTTACGAGTGAGGACTCACCTAGGAGAGGCATCTAAATATTTCTGTGACTCGGAATTGGTGCAACCGTTTGCCACGTAGAAGTATGGCGTAGCATTGGGGTGTTTTCTGAATGGTAGTGCGTACCATTGGGAGGCTCAATCGTCCGAGACTGCTACTGTGCAACAGTTTCGTCCCGTCTGGTAGTATTCGGAGGGAGATTTTGTGTTTAGAAGCAGAGACACGTTAGGATACCGCAGAGGCGTTGTGCCGTGCGGAACGTGTGGTACGGGGGATGTCTCCCTCCGTAGGCCACAGAAATATTAATCAAGGCTAATTCGAAATAAAACAATAAAACGTAATTTTTTGTAAATATATTTCACCTACTCTCTTTTCGAGTAAAATGACGGCCGACGGTCGACGACGTTCTGCGAGTAATTACATACTTACAAGGCATCCCTCCGGAGTGGGGTAAAGAGAGCACCGCGGGCAAGGGGTGATGCAAGAACACGCAAAAAGGTGACAGAGAAACAACATTAATATGCACACTTCGCAATTATTGCTGTAGATATAGTACCAATATACAAGGGCCCCGGACGCGGGGGGCTACCGTCCCCCCCGTCCTTCGTTTTGGCTGGTGCTCTATGCGGAGAGGGAAACGTCGGGGCGTTGAAACACATACCAAGTGGGACGTGCTTGATATGGTCAGGATATGATTATTATTTTCCCGAAGAAGTGGAGTTGTGAAGACACCTCGTGGACCACGAAAGAAAAAACACCACAAACTGAAGATTTGACCGGAACTATTCTTCGGCGCAACGTGAAGTACATACAATCTCGATATGCGAGATTTTCGGACTTGCGATGCACACCGGAAGCACTACGCGGCGTACCGTGTGAAACAATTTTGCCGTAAAGTAGAGCTTAGAAGGTGGCTCTTATATGTTGCAAAGGAAACGACACAGTCGCAACTCTACTGTGATACTCCATGTAATACTCTAGACTACGGTCTTACAATCTCGATGTATATGCGACTTGCAATGTACACCGGAAGCATTACTCGGCGTTCGGTGTTAAAACCATTACCTACCGTGAAGTAGAGCTCTGAAGACGGCTCTTACATGGTAAGTAGGAAACGACACAGTCCCAACTCGAATGTGATACTCTATGAAGTCTAATGTGATACTCCAGACTAAGGCGCAATCTAGACCGGAACTATTCTTCGGCGCTATGTATTCATGCGAAGTTGAAAATGTAAAACTTGCAATATACAGCGACAGCGAGCGATTTCAGACGCAATCGGGAACGGCAAACGGGTCCCGTGGGAACCAATCATTAGCGTACACTCAAAATGTAGCCAACACTTACACACACACTCAACTTGAAAGTGGTAGCCGACACTCTAAATGTACGTGGCATCTACATGTATGTGTAGATACATGTCTAAGCCGCTTGTCTATGTGGTACGTGGCAACATAAGGTACTCTGAATATGATGTTTTTACGTGGTTACTTGAATGTCTAAGTCGCGGATAAATCGTTCGTGTAGAAGATAGGTGGTAGTACGCAAAGCTAAGAGGGAAACCGAACGACACGGAGAGGCATTTAATTTGCACAAAGAACTAATCACGATGGTAATAGAAAGGTCAGGCAGTGACACGGCGTGCCTGGAGTTTACATGGCTTCATAAATAATACGTGTTGCGAAGCCAGCCGGAGACATGCAACACCGAAAGACACAGAAAAACGAAGATCAGGCTTGTCACACAGCATTCGTAGCGTTGATGGTCTACTTCCGCTGTTAAAGAGAATTCCTGCCTTGGTAGCAGGAGCATCGTTGGAGGAAGAAGACCTGAGATGGTGAAGACAGTTCCGTCCAGTAAGATCGCTTGTTCTTTACAGTCCCGAGCGGAGGGAGGGGTCCGAGGTGGAGACGCAGGTGCGACGACGTGGTTTTGAGCCGTCCCGCCGGCGCGTGCAGCTCGCCCGTCGCTGGCCGCTCGGAGCCCCGAGCGGCGGCGTCTCGCTGAGAGAGGGCTCTCGGCGGGCTTCGCGGAGCGGGAGGCCGAAGGTCCCTGCGTCGCGCGCCAACAGTTTACGCTACTATCGGTGGACGCATGTAGTATGTGCATACGGAACGAACGGTAACATTTGCAACACACACCAAGTGGGACGGTTGTTCGCTACATACAGCTGAAAAGAACGATGGACAGATAGACGCAGGTTCAAGTCGAGAGAAGCATGCATGCATTATGCGTCATCATGCTCTCCTTATCCACTTACCGTCTTCTTCTTTCTTTCACTGACACAAAACTAAGTGCAAAAATAATTAATTGTCGAACAAACGTTGAAGCTTCTGGCGCACACCCTGCTAGAGCCACAATATAATGTATGTAATGTGTGTGCACCTGTCTGTCTTTAGTATACAGTACGGGCCCGGAGATAAGAAACGTCAAGATCGGGTCGAGACTCATGCGTCGAAGGACCAAAACCGAAGTCAAGTCGTCCATTTATTTTCTTAAAGGAAAGGCATTTGTTTGTTTTGTTTTCTTCCTTTGACTGTCGCATCATCCTGATTCTGTTGTTTCTCATATTTAATTTCTGGCTAAGAAGATGCATACAACAACACCAAACATCCATGCAGCAGTGGTTAAAGCAGCCCGCGGCGGCGCCGAGTCGGTAGCTAAATAACGCGGAGGTGGGGGGGACAGCGCCAACAATCACTTTCCCCCCCTACGAAAAAAAAATGTTGTCCAGCTAGGTACGGGGGGAGTGGGAGCACGGAAGGAGCAGCAGCAGTGGAACGTTTCATATTGGATACGCTCCCCCAGCAACCCTTGTTTCTCATGTATTGGGGGTATCGCACGATCATGTTTGTTTCTTGTTAGGACATTTCTTATGTTGTGGCCGAGATTGAGCTGTGTTTCTTTGTTGTCCTTCTTACTTATTTTTACTAAAAAGTTGAGCCTTTTTTTCTTCGTGGAATATTCCTTAATTACTGGCCCGTACTGTAAGGAAACATCTGACCGCGCTAACCGGCTGACCAATCAATGAAGACGTCAGTCTATCTATGTGCGGTGGAAAACACACAATGCGCATTTTCTACAGTAAACAATCTGGCACCCTGTGACCGAGTGTCACGGGGGAGTCTACGCTACTATACTCTCCGGATTAAAAACAGATAGATAGATACCGAATAGCAACAGAAGAAGAAAACTGAACTTACTTGTTTGCCTTGTTATTGCTGCTACTACTTTGGGTGCGCGTGGCGTGCGCTTTGACCTCCTGTCTGTCTGTGTGTGTGCAAGTGTGGCTTGTACCATACCTAGCTATATTCAGCCGTGAGACTACTGTACACACAATACAGCAGTCAGTCTAGAAGATCAGACTCCGTAAAGTATAATGTTTGCACACTACACACACACCCGGTGTCTTTATTCCTCCGGACCACATACATACATACCGCAGAGAGATCCAGCACACAGAGCTGATCATGAGAAACAAACATGAGCGAGATGCATGTGATGTGTTCCGAGTTCCGAGAGCCAGTTTTTTCTGTCACAATGAATGCCGCATGTTGTCCGGCTTCCGTCTTCTCATTTATTTCCGGAACCAAACACACTCCTCATGCACCTCATCGTTAAAGTAAGTGCACGAAAAGTAGGAACATGGGGACGTACTGCATGTATGTATGTATGTGTATGTATGTTACCTGCTAGGTATACGTACACGATCCGCGATACATGCATGCAGTAACGTGCGTCACGTGCACCCAGTTGTTAACTGTTATTGCTTCTTCAAAATTCAAAATTCATGTTCCGAGATAGGTTGAAGATATCAAAAATCACCGGCAGCATGGTGAAGAATGAAAGAACAAATAACACACGTCTGCCTGTATTCTTTGAGGTCAACAGCTTGCCGCACGCGCAATCCCAGCAGCAGCGCGCAGCTGCAGAAAAAATGCCGGCAGCACCACTCACAGCAAAGTTGCATCTCTCAACGCGCCATGCCTAGAGCGGCCACACAACAACATGCACAGATGCGTGTTGCAGTGCACAATGCACAACAACAGCAACGAATCACAAACCACACACACACGTCATCAAGTTCTCAAAAACACGGAAAGACGTTAGCCACCAATCGGATCGCTGATTCTTAGATTGAAGACAGTCCCGAGCGGAGGGGCCCGAGGTTGAGAAAAAAAGTGCGACGACGTGGTTTTGAGCCGTGCCGCCGGCGCGTGCGGCTCGCCCGTCGCTGGACGCCTGGAGCCCCGAGCGGCGGCGTCTCGCTGAGAGGGGGCTCCCGGAGGGCTCCGCGCAACGGGAGGGCGAGCGGCGGCCGCGGCGTCGCGCGCCAACACTCGACTCTAATCGTGTCGAGTTGAGAGTGGGCGCAATCCCGCCGCTTCGCTCTCCGGCGCCGAACGGAGGCCTGCGGGGCGCCCTCAGGCTTGAGCTAATTTTCCTTACCTCGATAAGGATTCGCGTCAGGTCGGCGCGAGCTTTTTTTTAAACGATTTCAATTTTCTGGATTTTTCTTGGTTGCAAGCCCGCAGCCGCGCCGATCGATGTAAATATATGTGCATGCATGCCGACCTCCCGACCTCGGGCTCGGCGGTCTGCACGAGGATGTGTGCACTGCTCTGTATCTATCTCTGCTGACACCGCCACGGCATACATTGCTCGACTGCTGCTGGAAACTACATACATGGGGCTGCTCTCTGCTGCTCTGCTGCTGTACGTATATTGTACTCTGGTGGTTCATTCAGCAGTCAGTCGGACATGGCCAGCAGAACGAACGACGATTGATTGTGCGGCGTTTTTTCTGGATTTTTCTTGGTTGAAGCCCCACATGCCGCATGCATGTGTATGTATGTATGTATGCCGTATGTGTGTGCATCCCTCCTCCGGAGTGGGGTAAAGAGGGCACCGCGGCAGGGGTAATGCAAGAACATGCAAAAAAGCAAACATAGGAAAAACAGATAGATACTTACAACCTTGCTCTACCACAGCCGTGCACCAAGAAAAAATAGGTTCGCGCCATTTTTGGGAGGTCGGCGCGAGCTTTCTCATCGATACTGCCTGCTGTCGAAGAGATCCTCCTGCAGGAATTTGGCTACATATTTTCTGGATTTTGTTTGGTTCAAAGACCGCAGCCGCGCGGATGTGTATATGTGCATGCCAACCTCACGACCTCGGGCTCGGCGGTCTGCCGGAGATGTGTGCACTGCTCTGCATCTCTGTTGACACCGCCACGAGCTTTTTCATCGATACTCTAAAGAGATCCTTCTGGAGGGTTTTGGTTGCAAAAAGAAGTAGTTTCTGGATTTTTTGGGTTGAAAGCCCGCAGCCGATCGAATGGATGTGAATGTATGTGCATGTGCCGGCGTGCCGCCTCCTGACCTCGCTCGGCCGTCTGCACAGAAATGTGTGCACGCTGCTCTGCATCTCTGCTGACACTGCCACGACATATACATTGCTCGACTGCTGCTGGAAACTACATATTTGGGGCTGACTCTGTGTGTAGTTCATTCAGCAGTCGGACTCAATCATGGCCTCATCAGCAAGCACAAATTGATTGAGCGGGGTCATCAAGCCGTGTTCTTCTGTTTTTTCTCCACGCACACACACACACACCCCGAAAGGGCAACGAAGAACAAACCATGTATTATACATATGCGTTTCCAGCGTGCGAACGGTATCAGGTAGTGACCGTAGCATCGTGATGTCTTAAGAATCCGGTGGGCATGAGGCGAGATGAGACGGACAGCAGTCCTAAACATCTCCCCCGTATGACACATATTATGTGACAGAAGGCAGCCAGACCTGAACAGCGAAAAAAAAGGAAAAACGAGCTGAAATTGCTTCGGTTTGTACCGCCTTTCTGCATGTACGCTGGGAACGCTACTGCTGGTGTATTCTCTTTTTCCCACACGTACACGCTCGCTCCACATCCGCTCTGACAGCTGCCGTGCTCCGCTGAGGCTGGTGTTGTTGGCATGTGTGTTGACACAGGGTTCAACATCAGATCAGAAACAACAGCTTGTTGTCACCGCGTACGTTTTTGGTTGAAGCTGACGACTTCTTCTTCTGCCGGGCTGTTCGACACGACAGCCCGACTCTAACCGACAGCTGACGCGACAGATGGACAGAATCAGTGCGTGGTCTTCTTAGACTACAGCCACAGGAAAAGTCTAGAGACTGTAAGGAAAAGTGTACAAATCTATACATAGTCTTATAGAGCAGAAAAGCGTATGACGCGTCACATTAATCTTAGTCAGCTTTCGGCTTTTTGTCGGTATTTTTTTGTGTTTTGTTGCCCGTTCTATTGGAATTCAATACTTCAAGATTTCGGCGCGTCAAAATCCACAAATGTTGGGAACATTGGCACAACAGCATCAAAGTTCACCTTTTAACACGCTTGTTCAACAGATGACAGTGGCGTACGGCATCAACCTGCCTGCAGACAGGATCACATCCTGCAGAAGTATCACATCCATCCATCCATACGTCGTGGATCTGTACTTACTACGTATGTTAGCTACAGCACAAACCCTCATTACACCTATGGATATGTGTCTGTATTGTATACCTCCAGCACAAACCGTGCTTCGCACGTATGGATACGTGTCTGTATACCACGCCAGCGGTATTAAGGAATAATAAAAACACACACAGAAAGACTACCCATTCGAGATATACCCACAGTCGAACGGGATGTGGTGGAGTCTTTTCAGTGAGTGGAGGGAAAACGGCTGGGTACTGGACTTATTTCGAGTCTTTTTAAGTCTATACACTGATGATTTATACCAGTGATGCCAGCTGGTGCTAAGTACAAAAACATCTGTATAGTTAACTTACATTTTACAATACATCCCCTGTAGTTCTCTACTGGGTCAACGACAAAATATCGGGGAGAATCCCTCCGTTGTGTCGTGTATTGTAAAATGTAACCTTCACAGGGGACACGGCGCAGTGTCTATTGACAGCTTGCTGGTTTGTTAGACGTATTAGGAATAATATTGCAAAAATCATGGAAGGTGGAACGAAGTCTACAGCAGTACATCACCAGCCCTACATCACTCGTTTTTCTAATCTACAGATTTTTTAATTTCACGGACAGTAGTAGGTGTTTCCCGCCGTTTTTTTAAATTTACAAATTGTTTTTGATCCTTTGGGGTAACGTATCAGTGATGTTTATACAGCAGTAGATGAGAATGGTATACCTGGTCCATGGTAGGTAGGGCATACCATTTAGGTTGTATCATGTTAGCTTGTTCCTTGTTATGTTGGGTGTTGATTAACATCATCAGTAGAGCATGGAAAGTTTTCAAATGATTTACATCCAATGTGGTGGTTGTTGTCAACTTCCCTGGTGTTCCTCAAAGTGGTTTGTTTGTCGAGATATCTTGTCGCAACCATGTCGTAGTCACGTCGTAGAGCATCCGTCATGAACGTCAGCAGCAGCAGCGAGTAGCAGTTGGTCTCTCCGTGTGGAGCAGTGGTCTGGACATGTTACGGAGTGGCGAAGGATACAACACGTAGAAATTACCCACCTGGATGTACAGCGATCAGCAGCGAAGACGATGTGTGTCAGCCACGAGATCAATATGGGAGAGCACCTTAGCACGAAACCCGATACAGCCTTCCCGCTTTGCCTCAAGTCCTATCGGAGGGGCTATACATGTGGTACCACGGCAGGGATCCGAATGCCGGCTGCTCCGAACACAATGGGAGGCTTGCGGTAGGGATCAAACTGGGAATGTGCAAAAGGGGCTTCCCGACCATGGGCTCAACTGCAGATTTGGAGGCCGTCGAGGTGTTGTATTTTCACCTGGTCATGTGACATCATTTGGTCTAAGTTTTGGAAGAAATAGAAGAAATTTCACTGGGTCATATGACGTCATTTGGGATCCGAGATTAGAAGAATTTGGTTACAGCAATGATATTTTGCAAGGGACACGGGTCACTGTGTTCCCCCTTGCTAATGGAAAATTAGGCAACTCGTTGCCATTCTTATCCATCATCCATTGTTCTATTGTCGAGTGTTATCCATTACTCTATTATCGGCGGGATTTTCTAGACTGCCGCCGCTACTGCGTTAGGCGGCTGCTGCTGTCCTTCCGTTGCTTCACGCGCTCTGTAGCTGTCACACGTTACCCGACTTTGCTACAGCCCCTGCGTGGACTGGATCACGGAATGACACCCCCAACTATAGACTAATAATTCCAAACACCGTGACCCTGGGTTTCCGGTAGAAATGAAGCCAAATTCTAATTCGACTGTTACAAAATAAACACCAGTTTATTCTATCTGCTTCGACGAACAAACCTTCCTTTTATTTTGTTTTCTTTCGAATTGCTTCATTATTTCTTCGGTTTCTAGGCTACGTGTTGGGGAGAGAGACGCACGAAACGCTCATCGTCTCTCCGGCCGCGTTAGCTGCAAAGGCCGGCGTCAACTCTTACAAATCCATCTCTCTCCCCAAAAATACTAGCCGGGGGACTACGACTGCAAACGCAGGAGTCCCAAAACTGACCAAGTCCTCAAATGGTACACACCATTCTACAACACCCACATCGAGGTCAGTTTCTGGACGACTACCGAATAAGTCAACTATCCGTTCCCCCAGACGGTCCCTTCCCCCGGCTGTCTCGATGCGATGCTACTGCCGTCTGTAAGTTTCCGTGACACTCGCCGCGAATCCTCTACATTGTTTCGCGCGTACGGCTTGTATGCATCCGACCTCCACTTCCCTTCTCTCTGAATCACTCGTTCTGCGATGTCTCCGCCCGATGCAAGAGCCGTCGCGCCTCCAATTCGCAACGAGTGCAACGCGTACTCCTGGGGGTTACGCCCCGACTTCGTTACCACTTCTCTGACTGCACGGAGGGCAGCAGTATACCTCACTACTCTCACTGCTCTTCCACTACGGTACGAAGCCAACGGTGCGGAGTCAGGCAACGTCGCATGACACGATAACAGCTCCACCACAAGAGCCACCGCGCCGCCGCGTGCTCTCACACCTGACTGCGGTCCGGTGACTTCGTCTCGAGACTGCCGCCGCTACTGCGTTAGGCGGCTGCTGCTGTCCTTCCGTTGCTTCACGCGCTCTGTAGCTGTCACACGTTACCCGACTTTGCTACAGCCCCTGCGTGGACTCGATCACGGAATGACACCCCCAACTATAGACTAATAATTCCAAACACCGTGACCCTGGGTTTCCGGTAGAAATGAAGCCAAATTCTAATTCGACTGTTACAAAATAAACACCAGTTTATTCTATCTGCTTCGACGAACAAACCTTCCTATTATCGAGTGTCCCAGTTGTGATGTTTAAAGTTTTATTTCCTCGGGATGTCCTACAAGAATTCATCCACACTGCGGTATGTCATCGTGGCGATTCGTGCATGCAGCGGAATCGCCTTTCAACTAGAATCTCACCGCAAATTTATCCAATCAGATCATCAAACACATTTTTTCAAAAAACAAAATCCGAAACGACAACAGTTATTCCGCGCACAACCCTCCGCGCATGTGCCCCAAAGGTTAATATTTTCCCCGCAACACCTACTACCTCGTCCGAATCGACAAACCAACAATGTTATGCTGGCTTTCATCACGCGCACCTTCAGGTCATCAATACACCAGGAGTTGGACAGATAATCGCGTAGACGACGAACGGTCAAGGATCCTTCTTCGTCCGCAAGGCGAACTCTCTTTACATCGAGAATATACGCAATTCTGCGATAAGGAGAATGTTCGACCTACCTCCAACATACGTACGTTTCAATCTTTGTTTTTGATTATCTACAACACTTGCTTGCAATAACAAAGATTATGCCGTTGTTAGCAGTGCGTTGCATTTTGCGGTCAACTCATGTTCTGAAACCTGGCCGGACCATGGTCAGATCACTACCACGTGATAATTTTTGTTTCTTCTGCTACCTGTAGACCACATTTTGAAGAATCTTGAGCATTTCTTTGGTGTTGACCGGGACCAAACATCCAGGGTGGTAAAAATGAGGAGTTGGACCGTCAATAACGTACTTTTTAGTCTTATCACACAAATATCGGTGTTGTACCAGCAAGCCACAGAAGACATATGATGTGGGGTGTTCTGCAGTTCGGCAGCAGCAACCGACGCGTATGTAGTCTATTAGCGTAATGGTTTCCTCTGGTATTAGTCTTGCCCCCCCTTGCCACAGCTTTGATCCTCTTGCTTGGCGTCGTGTTAATCGTGTCGAGGTTGCATTTTTTAGCTCGTGTTCTGAAACATGGCCGAACCATGGTCCGATTGTTACCGGAATAATATTTACATATACTAATCGTTTCTTCTGCGGTGTCTTTTTTTCATGCATGCGCGTTTCCGATATTCGGGGTTAATTTCGACTTCTCCTTTAAGCGTACGTCATTTACGGACGCCAAAGTATTTGTTGCGCAATATATTACGCCAAAGTAATTGTTCCGGACAAAAATACAAACATTTCGACCTTCTGGGCTAAATTCGTGGCCGCCGTGTTCGTCTCGGCCAATGCGCGATATATCACACAATGGCAAAGATTTTGCTTCCAGGTGGCTGTCCCGCCTCATCGACGGGCGGCCGCCTCTACCCTAGATAATTAACATGATAGGTTTCGGGAAGCACCCCAAACTTCGATATAGGCGCAATGCAAAAAATGAGCATGCCAAACTGAGATATGTACACGTAGGTACAAGGCTCCCCTTCGGGAGTTCGGTGACTTGCCTCCCAGGTGCGACGCAAGGTGACATGGCCAACATCATCGCGGTCGCATCATCATTGCATCTCAACGTCATGACGTTCGGTAGTGCAACCTGCAGAAGTTGCCTGGAATCTGCATCATGTGCGCGGTGCTTATTTTGTCTCGCGGTGACGGTTCGCGTGCGCGCGAGTGTGTGCTTTATGGCTAGTGGGGTCTTTGCTGCAGGTCATACTGCTGTTACCCGCTGCGTTTGATTACTCGCTCTTCTTGTTGGATCGTCTTCCCCATGGTCTGTGGGACTATTTCGCGCAAACACCAACAACGGGTCAAAGAGAAGCTCGACGTGCCCAGGAACGGTCACAGACAGACATGGACGGCCCGGAACTGAAACATACATGACCGTTGCCAGAGTTGTGTGAGAAGAGTCTGTCTCGCGTGGTGTGTTCCCATGAGCAACACAAGAGCCTGGTCCCCTTCGTGGTCATGAAAAACCGCTGTTTGCATATGTGGTTGACGACTGTGCGGTGATTGGCTGGGTGAAAAAAAACAATGCTCTCCGTTTCCAGTCACAATGTGCCATGTGTGGTGAGCTCTAGCGCGCTGCTGGCCTTTCGAT
Organism: Ectocarpus siliculosus; assembly: GCA_000310025.1. Taxonomy (NCBI): domain Eukaryota; class Phaeophyceae; order Ectocarpales; family Ectocarpaceae; genus Ectocarpus; species Ectocarpus siliculosus. Next base: position 41,712 of record FN648651.1, on the reverse strand, counting down.
ATCGTGTATCACGGAAACGACACGCCCAACAAAAAACCAGACCGTCGAAGAGGAAAACACCCCTCTAGAAAGTGGTCCTGTTCAGTTTTCGTATATATATATATACCAGGGTTAAGGATTGGCCCCCCGTCCCCCAATGGGGCTGGGGACCAACATCCAGGACGGATGGTGGTGAGTGTCCGGGAGGAAGGAAATAAGAAGAAGAAGGGGAGAAGATTTGTAGGGGCGGGAAGAAGGGACGGTGTTGGGAGAGGCAAGGAAGGGGTGAAGAATTTCGGCACTCGACGAGTGCGCATTTCCGTCGGGGGTGAAAGGGACATATCAGTCCGTAGTCTTGTCTATCGGAATCGAAAAGCCGAAAAATCGAGGTATACATCGTGTACATAACGATGGAGACGGCCGACAACGAGGAAGGTACGAAGAGAGGAAATTGCACCCCATGTTCGAAGTCGGTGTGAACACCGCCGCAAGGAAGGAGTGCGAAGGGAACAAAACAAAAAACGGAGACGTCGATGTTTGCGTCGTGGGACGATCCTTCCGTATAACGCAGGTACTCAATAATGCAAAACGGGGAGGTAAAATACCCTTCGTGAAAGTCAAAGCGCACGTCATAACTGCATATGACTCATTCGCGGAGAAGTTACCACGGAAACTTATCGACAAGAAGTTTGAAGGCTGGCTGAGAAGGTTTCAAGACGCAAACACTTAAGCGACGATGGCAAGCGCAACGCCAAAACTTCATAAGACGAAAAGTGCATACAAAAATAGAAAAGGCCGGATGCCGACCTATGGCTCTCTCGGAATGAAGGGATTCCCACAGTTTCCAACAGGTAATCCACAAGTATCGAGGAGGCCGACGACGATTAATGACACACATGTGGTACGCAAAGAAGGATAGGGGAAGGAAACGCAAGGGGAAAAAAATCGTACTTGAATGCAATCCTTTCTTATAACGCAGGTACTCACCAATGCAAGACGGGGAGGTAAAATACCCATCGTGAAAGTCAAAGCAGGCCATAACTGCACATGACTCATTCGCGTAGAGGTTAACACGGAGACTTATCAGGAAGAAGTTTGAAGGCCGGCTAAGAAGGTTTGAAGACACAAGCGCTTATGCGACCATGGCAATCGCAACGGCAGGAAGCTGCCGTGACAACACAAGTACCTCGACACTCCCATCACGACCAATATGTACAGTAGTATCGCAGTGGCATATACGATGTGGAAGATCCCCGAGGAGAGCCTTTGCGCGGCAACAACTACAGAGAGAGCGGGAGCTCTGCGTGTACCTGTTGGTGGACACGTGGCAGGCGCACGACACGCGAACGGATGTTTGCATCGCATAGGAATAATAGTAGTATGGCTCGCCGTCGCAGTAGGTATCCCATCCAGTCATGGTCGTTGCCTGCCGTAGTAGGCGGACGTCGTCCGGCGTCTGGTCCACACTGCTGTGAAGCATAAACAAACAGTGATCGAGCTATCTACATACATACATGCATGCATGCATTTTTTTGCTCTCGCTGTTGCAGTCCAACTTGCTTCCATAAAGAACCCGGGAATTTCACTGCAATATCCCGACGTACAAGACTCCCATCGACACACCAGCACGGACGGGTCGGACGAGTGGGTGCGTGGAAGATGCCGTCACAGCACAACTAATTCCACACTCCTACAACTATGTACGGTCGGCGTCTGGTCGATAAGAAAGTCGAAGGTGGGCATGATGAGACGGCGAGGGAAGGAAGTAAACGAGAAGAGACGGACCGTGATACGTGCCGGATTGAATTTCTTTTTGCCAATTCCCCCCCCCCCAACGCTGCACCATTGCACCAGCCCCCCACTAGCGATGACGTACCACTACCATGTATCGCTGGTTGGTGGCCATGTTTGCGTGTTTGCTTGTTCGTTCGTTGGTGCGTGTGCCTTATTCTGTCTCATATTTCTTGTTTTGTTCGGCCTGGTCTCTTCTTGTCCTCGCTCTTTCTCTTTTTCTTTTTTTTTCGTTTTCTATGTCGTTTCCGTTTTCTCTTTTCTTCCTGTTTCCATATTTCTTTTTCTCTCTTTCTCTTTTTTCTCTTTGTCGCTCTTTCTTCTCTCTTTTTCTGGGTCAGACGGTCTTGTCTCTGCTTGCGTGTGAAGCACCAAGATTGAACCAAGGGGGTGTACCTCTTTCTCTCTGGCCCCTGATGCTGACTCCTAGTCTCAGTTGTTACCTCGCATACCACGCAGAGGGAGCGGAGGACTCCAGAATATCTGTCCTAAATTTATGTTCACTTGCGCACCGGGCCAGTTTGTTTTAGCGTACCTTTATAGGGTAAGTTATCCTGTGACCACGGGAATCGACCGCGCCGTTGACTCTGAGGTGGCCGTTGACTCGGAGGTGGCCGCGGAGTCGGAGCGCGCTCGGCTTTCTTGTCCCCTTCTCAGGCGTGAGAAAGTTGGAAACGGAAGACGTAGACCCGGAAGTCTTGGATCAGTACTGACATATATGGGGTTCTGGGTAGAGAAAGATCAGAACGGTTTTTAATGTGAAGACAGCGACAACAACAACAATGATGAAGGTCGACCCGTCCTACGTCGTTCGGTGTAAAATGGTATATGCGAAAGATGGACTGCGTAAAGATCCACCGGTCTTTTTCGGCAGTGGCAAAGAAATATGAAACCCTAAGACCCCGATTTATGGGAACAAAATCTTGTCGATAAATCTTGATCTTGGCCAAGATCTGTCAGTTTCACGATTTATGGGAACAAAATCTTCCGATATATCTTGGCCAAGATTTCTCGAGGCCCGAAATCTGCCCTTTCGAACAAATCTTGACCCAAGATTTGTCATGTCGAGCCTTCCGACAAATCTTGAGGCGGCGTAACAAATCTTGCCACAGTGCGGCGCGATCACCGAAGGTCAGTCAACCTAATCGTCCGTAACGCCATTAAATCTGCACGTGGCACACTCGCAAGGGTCTCTAACGCACCCTGGCGTCACTGTGTCGGCGCCACGGGCGCCGACAGCGAACGAAAACAACCAAGGCGCGCGAAAAAAGTGCGTATTTGCCGTGACTCGTTCCACGTGCGTCATCACCAGTCTGTGGAGGGACCGTTCAAAGAGTACTTTATTTTGAAGTAGAACAATAGAGCAGGAGGAACGTTTTGCCAACACTGCTCTGTCGTGTGCGACGCTTCTATCTCTTCATCGAATCACCCCACACCCAATCCGTTTGCACCCGAGCCAAACCCGTGGGTGCAGATGACAGCGCCGGAGGTTTGACCTCGGTACGCCTGCTACATCATGAGATACGTGCATGGGTGTCATCGGCCTCGGGTTGATGCACTTTCTTGTCAGTTGGACAGCAATGGAGCAGTTTTGTTTCCCCGCTTGACATGGGCTCGTGGGCAACGGATTCAATTTTGCACCCCAGGTAGGCGCCCATCGCTGGTATCCACCCACAGTGTTGAGGCAATACAGCTGGGGGAGGGATGCCCCTTCTACAACTGCGTCATGCTCCCTTTTCGCCACACCTTGGCATTTTCTGTGGACCAAGTGGCCCTTGTGCCTTTTTCAACTTCAAGCAGAAGAGAGGAACAACACGCCGCATTTTCAACATTCAACATATTTCCCCCATAAATCGCGATACTGCAAATCTTCGCGGAGATATATTGTGAGCAAATCTTGCGTCAAAATGCCAAGATATACTTGCAAGATTATGTTTCCATAAAGAAGGGTCTAAGTCGCGAAAAAAAACAAAAGAAACCGTAGACATACCGGTACTTTCTGACGCTATGAATTAATTGCAAATCTGTCTCAGACTCTTTTCTATTAGACCCATGTTTATGGTCGCCAAATCTTTGAAAAAAATGTTCAAATGTTGTCAAACATTTGCGCGCGAATATCTGCCAGAGGAACATTTGAGTACCGTTTTTATGGGCAAAAAAATCTTTATCGTGTGGTTTTCTCGAAATGCATCGCACGTGCGGCGGGAATCGTGGTCTACTGCTACCAAACGATTTGTGACAGACAAACCACAAATGCGTCATGGAAACTGAATGTAACGAGCTCGCAAAGGGCTCCCCACAACCCTTGATGCACTGAGCTGATGCTGTGCCCGCCAATATGTGGCGATAGCGCTCCGTGCGTGCGAGAAAAAATGTTCTCGGTGTCAAAAAGAGACCAAAACGTGCGTCAGCGCTTCCCAACGGCAAAAAGTCGGCCGCTTGAGAGGACATGTGAGTACAAAACTATCCAGCTCTCGTCCTCTATTACCATCGATTCATGTTTTGTCTTCTTGGGTGTCTTCTCCATCAACGACTCTCATCCGGTTGTGCGTGGGTTAGCAGTGGCCGCGCTCAGCCGGCAGGGAGGCACATCGTTGTGCGCGCAACGTTGTGGACACAACGTTTTTTTCGGTCTATTTTTTCACTTGAATGTAGAGGGCTTGTTCCTCCGTCCCAAAAAAGACTTTTTCAACACATCGAGTTCACAGCGACGCGCCTCCCTGCCTGTTGAGTACGTCCACTGCTGAACCACGCACACCCGGATGAGAGCCGTTGATGGAGAAGACACCCAAGAAAACAAAACATGAATCGATGGTCTAGAGGACGAGAGCTGGACAGTTTTGTGCTCACATCTCCTCTCAAGCAGCCGACTTTTTGCCGTTCGGAGACACAAACCACGCTTTCTCCGTGCCCTCCAAACCACCCCTGTCTGTTTGTTTTTTTGTGCACGCTTGACGAGCTCCCGCCATGTATCAGCCGGCAAAACATTGACACGGTGACTCTAGGGTTGCCCGGATCCCTCTATGAGCTTACTACGTTGAGTGTGCGCTACGCAGTGGTTGGTGTTTAGGACGGAAGGGGCGGTCGGCTACTAATCTCGCCGCTCTTGGGAAACATTTTCGCGACCTGCCCCATTTCAAAATGTTAGGAAGGTTTGTTCGTCGAAGCAGATAGAATAAACTGGTGTTTATTTTGTAACAGTCGAATTAGAATTTGGCTTCATTTTCTACCGGAAACCCAGGGTCACGGTGTTTGGAATTATTAGTCTATAGTTGGGGGTGTCATTCCGTGATCGAGTCCATGCAGGGGCTGTAGCAAAGTCGGGTAACGTGTGACAGCTACAGAGCGCGTGAAGCAACGGAAGGACAGCAGCAGCCGCCTAACGCAGTAGCGGCGGCAGTTTAGAAAAGGGCGGGACGGGACACGGCGCAAGCATTGGGGAAGCGACCAGCACGCGACTCTCCATATAAAGGTGTGTACTCGTGTCCAACATCCATCGTGTCGGCCGTGTTCCTACGTATTCGCGTCCCGCTACTCTTGTGACCTCACCGCTGCGTGCATTTAGCACGAGGGGGGAGGGTGCAGTAAGATAAGCGGCGGCAAGCCACCGCAGTCTCGCTCTCCGCGCCGCTCAGATAGGTCCCTTCCCAAACATGAGATGCGGTTCATCCCAACCAAGACGTACTCTCGCTGAAGAAAAAAAAAAATGCGGTTCGTCCCAACCGAGACGTACTCTCGCTGAAGAAAAAAAAAATTCAACGGCAAAAAGAAAGAGCGGGGCCTGTTGTATGGTCGCACGCTGACTTGTCGCGGTCGATAGCAGCCATTGTACTGCGCGGGGTGGAGGAACCCTGCGGCATCGGACATAACCAATCGACCCGCGGCAGTAGGGCATGATGCTGTCACGAGTATGCACATGAGGCAGGTGCCTTGTTTTCTGTTTCCCCCGGCTTACTAGGGACTACTTGCCGGTACAATCTTGTCTGTGCCGCGCACATAGGGGCATATAGCTGAAGGAATCGACGATAATATGCTCACTCACGTAAGCAATCGTCTCCACGGATGGTATTGACAAGTCCCCACTGATGGTATCGACAAGTCCCACGGCATACAAAGCGGCCGCATGCGTAATCGGAAAGTGCATTCAACAGCATTCACGGGAACGGATAAAAGCAAAACCACATGCATGCGAGAGAAAGACTCAAAGAAAAAGACTGAAAAACAAAGAAGACGAGAAAAAAAAACGAGACAGCGAACTACGTGCTGTATGCATAAGGAAAAAGAAGATGAGAAAAAAAAAGGGGGGGAAGGTGAAAGTCACACGCGAGGTTCGACCTCGCGAAGATCGCCAGGTAACCGTCCGTGCGAGTGCATCACGGTCTCGAGGGGCATCACGTCAAAGTTATTGCCAATGTGACACAAACCTTCTATAAGAATACGTCACGTCCATCGACGATTAAGCGACCGTTCCAAAAACGCCCGGACAGCAATTGATGCATGCCAAAAACTCGTCAACCTGCCGTAGGATTGTCTATGCGGAAGTGATCTCAATGGAAAAAAAAAACAAGGACACGCACCAGCACGGGACGCGCCAATAGTGGAAGCACTCGTCCGTGCTGTTCGCGAGTGGAAGTTAACCGATCTCAACGCAACGAAACACGAAGTCATACATGTATCAGCACGGGATGCGCCAATGAGTGGAAGCACCCGCGCTGTCGGCGAGTAGAGTTAACCGAATTCAACGCAGCGGTACAAAAATACCACAAATCATGCATCAGTACGGGACGCGCCAATGAGTGGAAGCACCCGTGCTGCATATGTGATGTCAGCCTCAGCACGGGACGCGCCAATGAGTGGAAGCACTCGTGCTGTTGGCGAGTAGAGTTAACCGATCTCAAAAAGAAAGAACGAAACGCCGTACACGTATCAGCACGGGACGCGCCAATGAGTGGACACACCCGTGCTGTTGGCGAGTAGAGTTAACCGATCTCCACGCATCGAAAACGAAGTCGTTGACGTATCAGTACGGGACGCGCCAATGAGTGGAAGCACCCGTGCTGCATATGTGTTGTCAGTTTCAGCAAGGGACGCGCCAATGAGTGCTATTGGCGAGTAGAGTTAACCGATCTCAAAAAGAAAGAACAAAACGCCGTACACGTATCAGCACGGGATGCGCCAATGAGTGGAAGCACCCGTGCTGTTGGCGAGTAGAGTTAACCGAATTCAACGCAGCGGTACAAAAATACCACAAATCACGCATCAGTACGGGACGCGCCAATGAGTGGAAGTACCCGTGCTGCATATGTGATGTCAGCCTCAGCAAGGGACGCGCCAATGAGTGCTGTTGGCGAGTAGAGTTAACCGATCTCAAAAAGAAAGAACAAAACGCCGTACACGTATCAGCACGGGACGCGCCAATGAGTGGAAGCACCCGTGCTGTTGGCGAGTAGAGTTAACCGAATTCAACGCAGCGGTACAAAAATACCACAAATCACGCATCAGTACGGGACGCGCCAATGAGTGGAAGCACCCGTGCTGCATATGTGATGTCAGCCTCAGCACGGGACGCGCCAATGAGTGCTGTTGGCGAGTAGAGTTAACCGATCTCAAAAAGAAAGAACAAAACGCCGTACACGTATCAGCACGGGACGCGCCAATGAGTGGAAGCACCCGTGCTGTTGGCGAGTAGAGTTAACCGAATTCAACGCAGCGGTACAAAAATACCACAAATCACGCATCAGTACGGGACGCGCCAATGAGTGGAAGCACCCGTGCTGCATATGTGATGTCAGCCTCAGCACGGGACGCGCCAACGAGTGGAAGCACTCGTGCTGTTGGCGAGTAGAGTTAACCATGTATCAGCCGGCAAAACATTGACACGGTGACTCTAGGGTTGCCCGGATCCCTCTATGAGCTTACTACGTTGAGTGTGCGCTACGCAGTGGTTGGTGTTTAGGACGGAAGGGGCGGTCGGCTACTAATCTCGCCGCTCTTGGGAAACATTTTCGCGACCTGCCCCATTTCAAAATGTTTGAGAATATTTTGTCAAACGAGCGACTTTTGCCCCATTTCAAAATGTTTGAGAATATTTTGCCGAAGATTTTCTCCCATAAACAGTGAAACAAAATCTTTGTCCGCAAATGTTTGAAAATATAAACATTTTCGCAAAGATTTGGCGACCATAAACATGGGTCTTATAGAGATGGATTCGTTGTGTCACATTAAGAAAACAAAAAAACGTTGAGCGGGATACTGTAGTAAATAGAACACCGCCTTCTTTGTTGTTGCAGGCAGGTTTGCTTCCACAACCCGGGAGCCCAACCCACTCTTGTATTTCGGCCTACAAGACTCCAATCGACGCAAGCACCGGTAGGAGAGTGCGTGGGAGATGCCGTGGCAGCACAACTCCACTCTCCTACGACATTTATGTACATGATGTTGTAGCACCATGTGGAAGATCTGCGAGGGGTCCTTCTGCGCGGTAACGACAGCATGGCGAGAGCTCTACGTGTACCTGTCGCCGACACATGTGGCAGCCGCACGACACGCGAACGGATGTTTGCATCGCATTGTACTATGGTTCGCCGTGGCAGGAAGTATCCCATCAAGTTAGGTCGTTGCCGTAGTACGCGAACGTCGTTCGGCGTCTAGTCCATACTGCTGTAGCAAAAACACCGCAGTAATCGAGCTATGCATGCAATTTTTTGCTCTGGTTCACATTTTCCTCCACACCCTGAGAATCCGACTGCTGTATCTCGACCTACAAGACTCCAATCAACAAACTAGCCCTGGCAGAAGTGCGTGGAAGATGCTGTGACAGCACCACTAAGTCGACACTCGTACGACTTCTATGTACAGTCGGCATCTGGTCCATACTGCTGTAGAAATACAAAAATCGAGCCATCTTTCTTTTTTTCTCTTTTCTGAAGCTTTAGCTTCAGTCTCATATTCCAATTGTTGTTGTTGTTGTTGTTGTTGTCTTCACATTAAACCGTATGCCAATTGCTAAATGCCAAAATCTAGCAAAGACTCTGAGCCCGTGGTCACGAGAGTGCTAGAGCCATCTGAGGATGTAAAGAACACGCACACACACGTAAAAGAACAAGGTATACAAGAGCCCGAAGGGGTACACCTAAAATCCCTGGAGCACCGCATATGCGTGCCTAAAAAAAACTGAACTGCACGTCCGTCCCACCGTTCGACTACAGTAGCATCACCCCCTGCCTGTCACACTCTGTACCAAAACGACATTGCCGACTACAGCATACTGCTGTCTGAAGTGCTGTCTGTACAAAAACACCATGGTAGGCATGGAACAAGAAGCTGGCGGGGCACAAAGCTGCTGTCTGAAGTGCTGTCAGAATGTGTCTGCGGACGTACAGTGAAAAAGAACAACAAACCAGGCCATGATAAATAGTAATTGACAATCACCCGAATCTCTCCCGATCGTCTGTGTTTAGGCACTGCAGTGAAAATATCGACACTAGCTAAGAATCGTTCCACATTGAAGGGGTCTTCCACGATCAGGCACAAAACCAAGGCACCCGGGTTAGCCACGCCATCTCTGACGGTTCTCTCTACAAAACCAGTGACGACGTCATCACACAAAACCAACGCCGAAAGTCAGAAAAAAAAACGAAAAAAATGACAACACAGACAGACAGAATAGAAATGTTTCTCCGTGCCCCACGGGTCGATGTCGTCCGCATGCTCCGGTGCCGCTGCTCCATCCGGCGCCGCTGTAGTCAGCCCGAGCAGAACGCCACTCGATCTGCATCCGTGGGTGGGTGGGACTTTCAGTCGCATACCCCACACCTTGCCCGACCCGGTCTCAAACGCTGATCTCGAGCTACAGTCCTAATGTCGTGGCGCCCCAAGTATGGTTCGGTAGGCAATCGCAAACCATGACCCCTCTCCGAGTTTCAGCAGCTTCCACTTCCTGTGGCCGACACGACTCGGCCTTGACTGTTCCTTGACTGTTTCGCCATGGAAACGGCCGGTTGAACAGCGAAAGAGGGTCCTGCGTGCTGCGCGCCACAATTTGTTTTTTTTTCTTCCTGAGTGACCATGTCGCTGTTGCTGAATTGCTCCAGACAAGGGGTAAGGCTATCGTGTCTGTCGCTTTGGGGTGCACGCGTCGCGTAGTAGGCGATGCGCGTCGCTAACTTTGCGCCTGTTGTGTCGTTATACATGAAAAGCAACAGCAGCACAACAGTTGAGACAGACAACAACAGGCCTTTTTTCTCTCTTGCTGCATATGCATGGGTGGTATGCATCGTAATAGTCTAAGCAGCATACGCATGGGTTGTTGTTGTTGTTGTTGTTGTTGTTGTTTTTCTTCACATTAAACTCGTGTCAGTTGCTAATCCCAAAATCTAGCAAAGACTCGGCCCGTGGTCACAAAAATGCTAAAGCCATCAGAAGATCTAAAGAACACGCACACTATTAGCAAGAAAATGGTACACAAGCCCGAGGAGGTACACCTACAATCCCTGCAGGACGTTTGCGTGCTCACAACTGACCTACATGCCCACACACTACAATTCGACTACAGCAGGCGGCATCACCCCCCTTGTCCCGCACTTCACCAAAATGAATGTTTGTCGACTACAGCGTACTGCTGTCTGAAGTGCTGTCTGTACAAAATAACACCATGGTGTATGGTGCACAACAACAAGCTCGGGGCATGCAGCTGCTGTCTGAAGTGCTGTCACAATGGTCCCGTGGACATACAATGAAGAAGAACAACCAACCAAAGCCATCATTGCAATTGACAATCGCCCGAATCTATCCAGATCATCTGTGTTAGACACAGCAGTGTAAACATCGGCACTGACTAGGAATCGTTCCACATTGAAGGGGTCTTCCACGACGCAGGTACACAATTAAGGCACCCGGGTTATCCGCGCCATCTCTGCCGCGTCTCTCTACAAAACCAGTGACGTCATTACACACACCTAACACCTATATTCAGGAAAAAAAACGGAAAATAATTGACAACACAAGAGATGTTTGTCCGTACGACACGGTTCGATGCCGTCCGCACGCTCCGGTTCCGCTGCTGCTCCGGCTCCGCTGCTCCGGTGCCGCTTCTCCAGTGTCGCGGTGGCCAGTCCTAGCACGACCAAATTCGACCCGCTCCGCTTCGTACACGCTCTCGTTGCTGTCCTTCCCAGTCGGTTCCTCGCTTTCTCCCTCGTTGCACTTAGGGTTCTTGGTCTGAAAATTCTCGCGCCGAAGGGTCAACCAGCCCAGTCAGCTCGTCACCACCTGTCCCCTCCTCATTTGATGGCAAAACCAGGTTACTGAGACAGTACAGCTCCCTCTAGCAAACATAGGGCCGTGTGCATAGTGCCCGTCCACCTTTCTGATGGCGTCTGCCTCCGCGCACAAAGATGAGATGGGCATTGCTGCCTGCACCGACGGCCTCGAGGCCCGCGCATCTGCACCTTTGTACCTGACGCACCAGTGCCGACCCAACTCCACCACTACGCACGCCTTGCGGCGGGTGCGCCGTAGCAAGAAGGTATCGGTCCCTTGAGGGTGAGTCTAGCCCTGCTCGCTAGAAAGACCCCCCCCCTCGCTTTGGGTCATGCCTAAGCAAAACCTTGCCGAGGCAGCGAGGGGAAGAAGGGAGAGTGGCATACATCGAATAAGGGTTAGGGTTAGGGTTAGGGTTTTCAAAAACTCAAAAAACCAAAAAGCCAAAAACTCCAAGCGAACCGGTGCCTAGGACCGTTCTAGAACCAGTATAGTAAGCGCCACGTGTACACACAAAAAAAAGTTCTCAGCACACTCCGCGGGCAGCTCCTCTCTGTCGTGCTTCATTTGGTACTGCTGCCATGTCGACACGCAAGACACCGAAGATGCGTGGTAGAGCGTCGAAGATTTCGGGTGATTCCGTTGGTGTGTACGACCCACGCGCGGTTGCTCCGCGGCGAAGTACGAGGCACAACAAGAACAGCAGCGGTGACCACGACAGCTCTCAGGAAGCGGGTAAACCCGGTGAGCACCGGGCCTCCAGCCGCCGCACTTTGCACGGCGGGGCTGAGACACAGGAGGAGGTGGAAGCGACCCGGGGACTGATGCAGCTGCAGGGTGACGCTAGTGTCGGTACGAAGCAGCCAGAATCACAGCAGGAGTCCGGACGAAAGAGGAGAGGATGTTCGCCCCGACCAGGACACTGGAGTCCCCAAAGCAAGGCTCCGCGCACGCCCGGGGGAATACAGAACGCGCTCATGGAAGACGGAGGTACAGCGACTGCGGCGACCGGGGACACGAGTACACTGACCGGTACGGCGGGATCGTCTGTATGTACGCCTGAGCCAGGGCGTGAGAAGACGAGTTCTGCCCGTACGAACCACCTGGCAGGACAGCTACCGCAGGTGAGGAAACCCGCAACTTGCGAGACTCCCCGCCGATGCCCGTAAAATACTTTAAATATCTACTGCTGTGAGCAAACTCCGGCGTGCCAGCGTGCACGAAGAAACGACACAACAACGACCGTGTTGAGGGAGAGGCATCTCGGCATCCCGACGTACAACACCAGCTATCATGCATGTTAGATCTGCACCTGTACAATTTAAGCATATTGGGTTTGGACATGCGATGTACGTGAAATCGACGGAATATTTTCGGCATTTTGTACCCGCTCTTCCCCAATACGCCTTTTTTTTTGCGTTTGCGTGTGATGGGTTAGGCTTAAAGTAGTCATTATGTGTAGTGTATGCTACAATACCAGTACTTACTCAAGTACGCAGTCGGAGTGTGTTGACCAGGTCCTTTCCCTGCGTACAAGCCTACTGCTGCAATTGAAGCAGTAGGCGGTTCCGACGGCGGTAGGCCGGCGACGACAGCATCGCCCCCCCCCCGCCCCCCGCTTCCCCCTGCCGTTGCCATCGGGTTAGGGTTTCCGTCGCTTGCCGACGACGGTGTAAAAGAAGCCGTTCGCCTCATGAGCTCGTCAACCAAGTTATTACCGCATTTGTCCTTAGCCTCTGTTGTGCTCTATTGCGGTAACCATAATGGTGGTCGAGCAAATAATGTTGTGCGGGTCATTTAACCTTCACTCCGCGCTAAGGAAATGGTCGCACCATGTTGTGTTGTATTGGTCAATCACCCTCGACGCAACCACAGCTCATATATTTATAAAATTGAAAGGACCATAAGATTTAGTGAGTCCTTCCCAGCTGCCACCCGTTGCAAGGAAATATGGACAAAATGCCGAACACGCACCCTCCACGCGACTCGCCGAATACCACACTAGGGTTGGCGCTTGGTTAGGGTTGAACCTGGTCCAGTGAGAACCCGGCGTGCTCCGCCCCGGCCTAGTGGGATGCGAGGTCAATGGGTTAGGGTTACGGCATGCACGACCATGGTAACTCCCCCCACTCCCGATTGGTCATCGGTTATCGGTCCAGTGGGAACAATGGTCAGTCCTATCGAGGACGGACCGTCAACGGTCCAACCGCAAAGGCATGCAAACCACAAGAGTATGCCCCCCCTCCCACCCCCACATAGGACGGTAGACGACGAAGACGACAAGTTCAAATGTGATTGCGGCTTAGAAGGCGAAGACCGTGTTCATGTAGTCGCGGAAATGTCCGTGGTACGAAGAGGAGAGGGCAGTGTACATGACTGAGCTGGGAAAAATACAGGGGGCGTACAGGAAGATGTTCGAGGCATGGAATAGAGAGGAGAGGACGGTAGATGTACTGGGGAGAAGTAAGTGGTTTGAAAAGGCGGGAAGGGATATCGTTGGGATAGACAGACAAGAGAAGACATTTTTGAGCCACCTTTGGCAAGGTGCGAAGGAACGATTGGCCATCAGTGATCGGTCCTGTGGGAACAATGCTCCGTGCTCTCGAGGACGCGTGGTCAATGGTCTAACCGCTAAGACATGCAAAACATAAGAGTACGCCCCCCCCCCCCTCCCCCTCCTTGTCCTTGATGTTACCATGTGTACCGGTTTGTGCCTGCATTCATTGCTTATCTACTCAGTATCTAACCCGATCGTCCTATCCCCAGGTATCAACCCCGGGAATGTCTGTACACACGCCCTTGTTTGGAATCGTGGCAAATTGAGAACTTTGTGAAACGCCTTTGCTGAGCGTGAGGCTCCCCAGCTTAGGGTTAGTATTGAAGAGGGCTGCAGTGTTGACGTCACCTCATTGGCCTCCTTTTTCCTTCTGGTATCTGTGTATGTCTTCTCGTTGTCCACGTGTTTGTCTGCTGAAGGGTAACATGCTTCGACCCCCGACAATTCCCGGTCGCCGCGTCAACGAGCATCCGTCTGGATCGGGAGATCAGGAGGCAGGGGGTGGGGGGTCGTCAGCGACCGATGCAGGGAGCAGCAAGAGGAAGGGCAAGGGGGCGCCTAAGGGAGGGAGTGCGAAGGGAAAGGGAAGCTCCAGGGGAGGGAAATCGAAGGCGAAGGGGAAGGGGAAGGCCAAGGAGATAACGAGTTCAGGATCCGCCACCAAACCACCAAGCCCCAGTTGCCATGCAAAGGCGGGCGCCACCGTAGCAGCTTGGGAAGCGGTGAGTTACCGCGCCAGTTGGCGTGATCATGACCCCCGATTTACACTACTTTATCCACATCCTGTCTAACGCCCGCTCGTAGCAGTAGCCGCCCCGGATACTTTCTCAGCTCCGCCTCACCCACTTGTTATTATCGCTCACAGGCGCACGGCGGGAGAGACAAATGGAACTGGCATGATGAAGAGAAGTATGAGCTCCTTCGGGCGTTTGCTTCGTGCGAGCAACGTGGAATGCACCTCGGCCCGGAAGTGAGTTGGACTCGGAAGGGTAGTTATCCCTAAGACCTTGTGTGTGTGTCGGGTGGACCTCGACTGTGCGGGCACACTGCTTTTGCGTGTAGCGCGAACGGGGGGTAAGGTTAGGGCACCGCAATACGGTAATGTTCAATTTTTCCTCGTACTTGTTGCGGTCGAACGATAAATACGATATCGCGGTGGTTGACAGGACCATCTACATTCCCCCGTTGTATGGTTTTGTTTTGTCATATTGAGATTTTGTGGGACCCGCAAACACCAGACCTTCCCGTGGTCTTTGTTTCACAAGCAAGCAAGCTGTTTACCCCCCCCCCCCCTCCTCGGTGACCGCCCCCCCCGGTGATTGCCATCGGGATTGGGTTTTCGTGTACTGGCGGCGATATTGTAAAACAAGCCGATCCATTCTTGAGGTCGTCGACCAGGATACCGCTTTGTTTTGTTTTTTGTGCGGTAACATGAATGGTTGTAGAGTAGATTTGTTGTGCGGCCTCGAGTACCCTCACTCCGCGCAATGGGGATAATTGCACCACGTTGTGTTCATTTGGCCAAGCACTCTCGAGGCAGTTACACAGTGCTAACAACTGTCATCGAAGTGAAGGCACCGGATAAAAAAAAAAAACTGTCATCCATACGTAAGGAAGTAGGCACAAGATGCCAAACACCCTTGGCAGGATGCAGCGCACCCTTCATGTGACTCGGCGAATACCTGACGGCGCTTCGCACTCAGTGATGTGAGGGCCTGATCCGGAGACTACCCGGCGTGCTCAGGCGTGGCTTTGTAGGGATGCGAGGTCAATGGTCTAACGACTACGGCATGCACGACTATGAGTACACCCGCCCCCTCCCGGCCAAATCTGCGCGCCTTTTTATGCGCGCAAAATCTTGTAGTGATGTTTTTAAGACCAACCATAGACCCAGGTTCGTACGCACTGCAGACTTTTCGTGTTGATAGTTAAACCCCTAGCCCTTGAGAGGGCCTTAGCGGCCGATTAATATGTGTGTGTTCTTAGGACGGTTTGAGTTGGGCTTTCTTCGTTTACCGAGGTTCAAGTGGCAGCAGAGCTAGGGTTACATGAGTCGCCGCTTCACCCCGTGTAGACAGCAGAATAAGCACGCGGGATCATGTCTCAGTCTTTACAAACGACGACGCCCCCCCCCCCCCTACTCTCTGCTCTCTTTGCTAATGAGCAGAACCTGGACCTGAAGAAAAACAACGAGAGAGCTTTCGAATTGTGGAAGAAGTTCATCCTCCCGGACGTGGTCGCGAGGCTCAACAACAATGACAAGTACCTTTTGCCCCCAGAGTACACCGAGAGGAAGTTCATGCACGCCGGAAACTACTGCCACATCAAAAATTGGGTCTTCGGGCAAAAAAGAGAGTACGGGAAAGAGGTGGCGGCGAGGAACACCGCTAACAAGAAGTCCGGGGCTGCGGCGGACGAGCGGGAGGACAAAGACCCGACGCCGCAGCAAGTGGCTCGTGACGACGCATTCGCGACGAGCGCAACCTCCACGATGGGGATAAACAACTACGAATCACCCGTTACGCCCGAGGGCGATCCTGGTGAAGAGGATCGTTTGCAGGGTGGCGGCAGCTCGGGGCAACGGCGCCAGGCTTCGGGCGCAGACCGGGCTACCGGGCAGCGCAGGGGCAACGGGTCAGCCCTCTCTGGGGGTGACGACCGGGGTGAACGGGCGGGCCGCGACTTCCCCAAGTGTAGCCACGACGAGCCTAGCGTCATCGTCGAAGGACAGGTTAGGGTTTGGGCATCACTAGGGTGGGGGCGGGGGGCGGGGCGGGGACATAGTATTGAGGTTAGATGCTATCGACGGTTGCGTGCTTGTTAGGGTTGTATTTACGGTGCGTTGGGACGATACCTAAGCACATATGATGTCTCTACGCTGGAATTTACGACTACGCTTGGTGTATGTCGTCTTCGCGTTGAAACACGTCGTGGCATTTGTCGAATCAGCACACATGGTCACCACAACCGGGGTATACCATATGCACTCCACCCCCCTCTCTACCCATTCGCCACCGGTAGCTGTGCAGATCGTTTATCACCTAGTGGGGTATCTACCCCGCTCAGGGTGCCCGTGCGATATGGTCGAAATTCTGTGTGCACCGGCTCGGACGAGGTTAGTCTCGACTGCCATGTTACCGCGTGGACCATACATACTCAGGGGGGAGACCACGCTAAGAACTGCCCCCCACCCCCGCCCTGCCTATCGATATTGTACGACGAGTGGCAGGGAGTGGAAGCGGGCAAACGCTTCTATCGATGCGGTCAAGACGACAAGTGCATGTTTGTGCAGCGTGTGAGAGACCTTCAGCCGATGCCGTCGCCACTTCCTAGCAGCGACGAAGAAGACTGCGGCGAAGACGGCGTGGTGATGGATACCGGAGACGGTGAGCCTTTCAACTTGGACGACGACGATGCGGAGGTCCGCATGTCTCAGAACACACCCGAGAAGAGCCACCGTTCGGCCTCACCAGCCCATGTCGTGAAAGCCACCACGGCGAAGCAGGCGGAGAGGAAAGGGCGCGGTCGCAAGCCGAAGACTCCAGCCTTCAATTCAGAGTCTGCGTCCGACTTGCTTCGAAGCGGCAAGGACAGTGTGCAGGAAGTGGGCAAAAGCATCGTAGGTGGCCTGAGCCACATCGTGAAATCGGTCCAGCAAATCCAGGCTCGGGCAGGCGGGGGCAGTAGTGAGAGTGTAGCCGGAAGTGCTAGCGGGGGCGGAGGTGGTAGCGGGAGCGCGCCAAAACAGGAGCCAACCTTGAAAGAAAAAACCGAGGCGGCGATGACCAACCAGAACTTCTTGAAGCTCCAGATGGAGATGGCGCGGATGAACAGCGAGAGCGGGTTAGGTGTAGGCGTTTCCGAGGAAGAGTTCAAGGAAACCATGGCTAATTGCCGTGTTGATCCTGGTTGATGTCGTGTGGGATAGAAATACCCTCTGTCTCTCGTTTTGCAGTAGTATTGTTGTCTTGTTGTCCATAAGGTATAGCGCGCCGGAGCCTTTTTTTTTTAGGGGGTTTGTGTGGGGGGCAGGGGGGTGTGGGGGGAAGATATTTAGAGGTCGATAGATGGCGTTCCCGGTGAAATTTCGGGTGTGTGTGTGTGTTTTTTTTTCTAGGTTTTCAGCTTTCACGATAGCAAATCTTTTCAGCAGTGTTGCCCGCCCGTCTCCGTCTAGCGGGTACAAGATTTATGATGTTGTTTTTGACGAGTTAGCGTCGGATCGTTTTCGACTGGGGTAGTTATCTTCCTGCCGCAATTTGTAGCAAAGCCGTTGTCCGGCGGGGGGAGGGGAATTTGAGTGAGTCTTGATTTAAGTGCTTCGCCATGAGGTGTGTATCTAGCTGGTCCTGTGTCTCTGTCTCGAAAGTTGCATGGCTTCCGTGACGACACGGGTCGGCAGCTCGTTTGGAATGTTCAACGTAGCTGGTTCTTGCTGAACGCGCTCTCATTTATGTATTGTTCAAAAGGGGAAGGATAATGGTTAGAGGTGGGAGTTGTGTAGAACGGTACGCGTCAAAGGTCCATTCGGCCGTTTCTTTAATATACAAATGATGTTTGCCCTCGTTGTAAGCCTTATAGTTAGGTTATTCTGGTATGGGGTTAGGAACCAGGACGCGGTATTAGGGTTGTTGGGTATAGGCGGTGGGTTGTAGAAAGGGTTAGCTGGGTGATGTGCGGGAAGCATGAGCGGGATTGGTTTTAAGGAGGACCCGATTCGCAGGGTATCTGTCGATTGGCTTTTATCAGGATCGGTCAACCTTCGCATATGCCGTCAGCGGCAGGATACCTTCGCGTTGGGTATCTTGATTGTACTGGACCCCTTCCAGACAAGCGTGTAGACCCGTTTTATTTTCTGAGGCCCGAGATTTCATGTACTCGAAACGATACAGGATGCACACAGCAAGCGTTGCTTAGATAAAGGGGTACGATCGATTGGTGGGTAAGGGATGAGGGGTGGGGCGTTGATTTGAATTGGGTTGGATTGTTTGTCTTAGTTGGGCAAGCCGGTGATGCAGCTACATAGCTAACGACTGCTTCCGTGACGGCTAGGGTTAGATACACTATGATTACCGAACAAGAGCTAGGCCGCCTCTCTGGCTTGTTCGAGTGAAGGAATAATCTCCGGGGAAAGAATGCAATTGAATGCAGCACTGATCTCCACGCGCCGACACAGCGGGCTTGTATGGTGACGTACGTTACGATAGCATGTTTGATTGTAGTTGTCTTCACGTAAAAATAATTTCATGTCTCCCCTCAGTACCTTATATTATTCGTACTGGTCCGACTGGTGCGGACGACTTCTGTTACAACATGCTACGTATCAGAAAGGGAACACCTATCTATGTAGAAAGGGCCACGCAAACTCGGGCACAAAGTCGGACCCAGAACAAAGGGTTTCCTACTGTCTCTACGTTTGGATACCACCTTACACTACCCGAAACGCGGCAGTAAGGGGTAGGACTAATGCTAGATGAAAAGGCCTACAACATTGAACGTGTGGCCATTGGTGCTAATTAGCAACAGTTACACGATAGATCGCGGTGTATCCCGGCTCACAACAATCTACGGAAATTTCACGGCCGTCACCCGTTTGCCTTGGAACAAGCCCTATTCAGAGAAGGACGCTCCACTACGCTCGGAACAATGCTCGCTGGCGACCGTAAACCGTTCACGTGGAGGCATGTATCGCACCCCCCGCTATACATGTAAACCAATCTTTCGTTCGTTCGTTGAGGATGGCGTTGGCGACGTGTTATAGTGTACGCCGACGTACGGTAGCCTCCCCCAAGACGTCGAAATCCTCTACGAGACTCTACATACGAAGACCTAATCTGGTACACGTGTCACAGATTCATACCTGACGCGTTAGGAATAAAATATAGTGCCCACACGTCCATGCGGCTAACACACAGGTAGAACCATCCTCGACTAATAACGCGACTCTGAATTATAGGGTTCGCATATCAAAGTCTATGGCGCAAATCCAGATGGGGTTACTTAGTACAACGAGATACGTGGCCGCAGGTCGAGATGATCGCAAGATATTGTTCCGATACAGGGGAGGGTAGGGTTGCATCAAGGGTTAGGGAGCATGACGGCAGCTTCCTCCCCCCCTGAATCGTTAACTCCAGCACCCGGGGTGCGGTAGCTTGCCTCGGCCTGCAGGCGCGCGCGGTCCGCAGCGGAACCTTCCTCTCCCCATGTCTGTACCATGAAGTGGGTTGCGAGGTAGTCTGTCTCGCGTTGCCTTGCTGACATATCCGCCGCCGCCCCGGCACCGGAAGACCCTGCACCGTCTGCCGCTTGAGTACCCCGCGCAGGCCGCCGAGATGCCCTCGCCCTACGTGTTGGCATGTCGTCGTGGAAGATCTCGTCTTTGGCGGCCCCGTCCTCTGTGAGGATGAAGTTGTACAGGGTCACACATGCTTGGACGACCGCCGGCACAGCCGCAATGTCGAAGTACATGCGGTTCTTCAGGCACATGAACTTCCACTGCGTTGATTCAATATCGGACAAGGGTATTTGGGAGATATTGCGGTAAGGCGAGGGGCACCGCCTGGCGTTGGCGACACAAAAGTCTGGGGTTAAAATATCCGCCGGTAGCCTGCTGAGATGTATCCCGACGCTACACGACGGGTGCAAAGGATTTTCTAAGCTACACTCCGGTTGCAAATTCTGGTTTGGTACAAAGCGTACACGTGAAAACATTTTCACCTTCAGGCGGCCAAAGGCGTGTTCGACGACGAAGCGTGTCTGGGAGTGTACGTAGTTGAAGAACCTCTGGGCCCGTGAAGACGGTGAGACCCAAGGGATACGCAGCCAAGGGAGGTTCCCGAACGCCGAGTCTCCGAGAATACAGCGCTCACTACACACTTGGGTTCTCTGGGATTCAGGCTTGAGCTGCTCAACAGCGATGCGCTTGCTCTGTTTACACCAACGCCAAACCCCAGCGTCGCCAGCCGAACCGGGAGAACCGCAGTTTATCCAGCGGAACATGCCCGCGTTGTCGACGATAGCTAATAGGATGACGGAGTAAAAACCCTTGAAATTGTAGTAGGCACCCCTGTCACGTTCTGACGGTGACGGTATGGGGATATGACTGCCATCAATCGCGGCCATGGCATCCCTAGACAGACCAAAGTTCAGATTTGGGAGATGACCGAACAACACGGAGACAGCTTTGTGGGTCACTTGGGTGCGTTGTCATGAACCGGGTATGACTTCCAGCAAATTTTGGGACACATGTGAGGGACAGAATGTGGGGGAATATGGCGGATATCAAATCATTCTCTTACCTGTTTGTGTTTACTTTATTATCTCGTGCTGCGATAAGGAGTCTTGGCATGTAGCACGAGGGCTTCGTCGCGCCGGTCTGTTCATGTCAACAACAAGATTAGATAAATAATAATAATCAGAGGCGCAACGTCGCAAACCTAACTTTTCGAGGCCACAGGTCATTACCTGAAGCCTGTCCTTCTCTCGAAAGCGTCCGAGATGCTGTCTTGCTCGTTCCTGGTTGGCCACCGCAAGAACTTCGGAGTAAGAGTGGCGCAAACCCTTTTGATGAATTCTTTCGTACAGCTGGATACCCACCCATCAGATACCCCGAATAGCGCGGCCGTCGGACGTACACCCGCCCCGTGGCCAAGACGATATAGAACCATGGAGGTTCGTTCACAGGGGCAGAACGGAGGTCCACGGCCGCCGTCGGCTGGGCGAACGTCCGTCGTGCCATAAAGCACAGTGACGAGCTTGGCAAAGGTAGGTCTCCTGTCGTCGAGGATGATTCGGCCGCGTTGTTGATGGCTTAGGGTTTACCCATAATTAGCCCAGACGAACATTTATCGACGAAACGGCAGTTGTTTCAATACACCTTTTACGGATGCGCACCGCGCTTCGTCGGAAAGACGAACGGAAGAATGTTGCAACAGATGGACGCTCCGCTTACTTACACCCGAATCTTCAGATAACACACTACCAAATTAAGGCAGGTCCGAAGGGCTTTGCGTTGCTAAGAAGGTGACCTCCCGTGGCAACAGTAGGGTGAGGGTGGATACTAAATGGGGTAGTCCTAAGTGTTGTCAGAGGATGACATTTTTTGAAACTTTGTAAATAATATCCCTCTTACTATACTATTTTTTGGCATTCCGCCCAAAATACTTGGACGCACTTGGATGCACGGCTTGCGCAAATTCTCAGCACTGTGAGCGAGAAGCAGCCGCGGTCTATCACGCGACGTTTGGTGTGCATCACCACTCCCAAACAACCCTACGCCAATATGCGGTTTTATATGGGGTTACTTTCGCTTCTGGTGGTTCCGTGTCTACATTGAGATATGCAACGTTCGTTTTTGCGTGGGCTTACGGAAAAACTGAGCAAAACCTTCCTTCGGCACCTACTGCTGTTGTTGAACTAGCGAGGAAGCAGAGCACTTGCATGTACACGCGGGCCTCGATAGTAGGTCTTGATAAAGGACAAGAATTATTCCGGTTGGTTGTGTGTACTCGGTAGGATATAAATCTCCGAGATCTCCGTGGGGGTACGCAGGTGATATATATATCTGGGTTTAAAATATACAGACTTGGTGCATCAGGCTTTGCCTCTTCTTTCTCACCTCTGTTACTCTCTCCAATAATCAAGGAACTGAGACCTTTGTGCAGAAACGCCCTCGACAAGATCCGGCGAGCGTTATAACGTAGTTCACGCGCCGACACCCAAGAGACCGGTCTCCTGTAGGATGATGAACTAATGGCGCAACGTACCAATCTAGTCTACCCGAACCAAAACAAGAAACCAAATTGATCAATGCTACAAGTTGTAGCAGATATATATTCCATACATTTATTAGAGTAGCAGGAAAATCCGTTCTTGCTGAGCGTTTGTACTCGGATAGATTTGTACTTTATCCGAGTAGGTTTAAGAAAAGGTATATCAGGTTAAGGTATAATCACAGTAGTAGCAGGTGATGCGCAAAGTCTTTACGCTGTGAGTGGGGAGAAGCCCGGCCTGATCGGTTCGTTGACCGTCGAGGTGTTTTGTAGAGTTCTTCGAGTCAAACTACTCTGTATGAAGCGTAGTGTGTGTACCGCTGATGGGGGGCTGCTCATACTGCCCTTAGTACACATGGCATGACTGCTCCAGGACACTGCACTCTTCGCGGTACACTCCGGGAGGACTCTTGGCCTCTTCTCAGCACATGTACTCTTTGGCAACGTCGTGAGGTCGTCATCATCAGCTAACCTATTACAGCAGTACTTTGGGTTTTGATGTGCTGCAAGTGTGCTGATAAAAGAACTTCAACTTCAATTATATCCCTCTGTTCTGGAGTCTCGTCCCCCCCTTGGGACCCAACCCTGTCCACCATGAACGGCTGTAGACACCCTGCAGTTAGACAGCCTTTCTCATGGTGACACCGCGCGAGTCCAACCCCAGACGGAGGTGCACATCGCAGTTCTTGCTCGGTCTACTGCTGTTGTGATGTTCAAGTATGAGAGTCAGCATGCTGCAACTTGGGTTGGGTCAGTATACTTTCGTGCGAATCGCCTAGCTTCACGATGATCTTTGAACACTCACGAGCAGCGGAAGAGGCAAATAAAGGTCCTGGATGGTAACCACCTCCCGACTCGCATCCAGAAGCGATCCATGAACGGTATCGCTTGCCCACCGCTTCCTGCGCCGACACCGTCGAGGTAGTCTTGGACATCGTTTCGGTCGAACACACTCAGGTGTGACATGACCTCTTCTTCTCGGGCTTCTTCCATAAGCAGCATGAGGGATAGCTACTGGACGGCTGCCAATACAGCAGCAGCCAAGAGCTCCACTACGACGGAGTTGTCCATGGCGCTACAAGAGTAGCAGCAGTGTACTGCTGTACACGCAGTATGACTAGGTACAACTCTCCTGTGCGGCGGGATTACACTCTCTACTCAAGTATATGTTCCGGTTGGAGTTTTTGGATTTTTGGTTTTTTGAGAACCTGAAAAAAAAACGAAAATGCGGCTTAAGGGTGTTGATGCTTTTTGAGTCTGCTGCGTAGTCAGTCGTCACTTTAGCGATAAGGTAGATGGCAGCACAATCTTATTTACAACAGAAAGTGAGGTATGACAACCAACAGTCTGCTGCTCTGTGCAGCGGTGCACATCTATCGGGGACGGACTGCTCCTTCGAGTTTGGGCCGTTTTAATCGATGTCCAAAAATCCAAATTTTGTACAAATCTCCAAAAAAGCTCCAAATATTTGGAACCCACCGTTCCAAATTTTTGACATAAATTTGGAACGACGTCGGGCCCGAAAATTTGGAGGCACTAGCTTCCAAATTTTGGAAGCCTTTTTGGAGCACTTTCCAAATCACCCTTACAGACGCACGAGCGGGCTGCGACGGCTGCAACACCCCTCACCAGCGACGTCTACAACACGAGTGCCCCTTACCATAGGAAGCCAGCTAGGGTTGTGTTTGGGGCATGGGCGACCGTAGAAAGCGCGGCGCGGCTACAGAATGTAGTGGCTCCCTTCGCCCACGGGCACGCGCTCGGCCAACACACACCCGGGATGTCCTCGACAAGCTCAAAGCAATAGCGGCGATTGTGCTGGTGCTGACTGTCGCCACATCGACTGTCGTTCAGCGCCTAACACCCAAGACGCGGCAACGTATCCACGAGCCGTGACGGCTGGTTTGAGACGAGCACTTAGAAGATGTGAGGCGCAGGAAGCTGTTCCGACGCATGTACAGGATGGAGGAGCACAGCTTCGACAAGCTCGCGGAACTTTTACGACCCATCCTCGAGCGCAACGACTTCTACGCAAGTAAGAGACATACCCACACAGGGTGCGTCCGCGCGTGAGGAAGAGCGAGTAGGGTTAGGTTTCGTCAGGGTTGTCTTGCCGTCGCGAACGCAGCCGCCGGTTTGCACTTGTATTTCCTGCTCACCGCTGATGTCCGAAAGATGAATTGGCACCGCCAGGGACATCAGCAGCGCAGGAGACGCCTTGGAGATGGCATGTGCGCTGATGTCCGTCCGGCGATGCGCCTGACAAGTGCTTGGGCTTCGAATTTACCGGTACATCCATGCTTGTATTCTTGTTGGTCGCGCGGTGCAGGGTTGCGCGCGAGCAGTGGAGCTGTGCCGGTGAAAATTCGGCTGGCAGTTGCGCTGTGCATGTTCTCAGGGGCGTCATACATCGATGTCGGCTTGCTGTTCGGCATTTCGAAGGAGTCCGTCTTCCACATCATGTGGCAAGTGGTGGACGCCATCAACAACACGCCGACGGTGGGGCCGTTCTTTTTTCCCCAGACACCAGAGGAGTGCTCCCGGTAAGCGAAGGAGTGGGAGGTCGGTGCATGTTTGTTTGTATCATAGGTGTTCTACTTTAGTCGAACATCGTATGTGGTCTCCCATGCACTTCTACTATTGCGCGGAAGGGGATCTCTGGCATTTTCCCCTGCATCCCCTCACTCAGCAACATGGAAGCGAACGTGTTGTGGAGTCCAAGAACGACTCTTACAGAGTGGGCGCCTGTGTGTTGCATGACATTTCGTAAATACCCAGTCCTACACTCAAAATTCCGGACAACAGCACGCAAAATTCAACAGGTTACTACTGCCTACCTCCGGCCCCGTACGGCGGTAGACTAGTGCTGTAGATTTTTTTCACCCTCCCAATAGGTTGACATCAGACCCATAAACGTGGTCAAAACGCGCGCGTCCACCCTTACGTTGGGAAGGTCAGCAACATTTTGTTGCATGCGGGAGGCGCTATCGCCCCCGAACCTTCATTTCGCCCGCCGATAAGGTA
Organism: Ectocarpus siliculosus; assembly: GCA_000310025.1. Taxonomy (NCBI): domain Eukaryota; class Phaeophyceae; order Ectocarpales; family Ectocarpaceae; genus Ectocarpus; species Ectocarpus siliculosus. The sequence continues at coordinate 16,329 of FN648651.1, read as the reverse complement.
GTAAGCTATACCACGGCTGTACGAACCGTCGGCCACGCTCTGATGTACTGTTGTGTGTTTAAGGGCGTTTGTCCTCACACTCCTACGAAAAGATTGTCACGTGTGTATGTCGACTCGGGTCATACAAGAGGGTAATGTGGAATAGCTTTGTTGTTGGAAAACGTACCTGTAAGTAGGCTCGTGCGTTGCTACAAAATGCTCGTTTATACCACACCAACCAGAGAAGCGCCAGTGTGATTTCCAGAGAAGGGGTGTGTGTGTGATCATCAGCTACATACATCGCAGCCCAAGAAAAAACTTTCTCTGTTTGTTCTTCTCTCTGGTTGGAGCTTTGATCTATGCACTGTAGACAACTCCAAAGCGTGTGATTTGTGGTCAGACAAGCACACGCAAGGGACAGGCGGCACCCCAGGCCCTCGCACAAAAGTATGGAGAGGTTTACACATTGATCATCAATAGTGGTGTCTAGCCGCGTGTTGGTGTGCATCTTGTCCTCTCCCGCTTATGACGAAAACGCTGCCGCTCGCGAAACGCACAACACAACAACCAACGCTTCTTCTCGTCTCCTCTCGCTTCCTCCGCCGATAGCAAACAGCTGTAGAGTACAGGGCACACCCTCCCGTCTTGCTCTTCCGGTGGTGTGTGTGTGTCTCCCGCCCCCCATGTCCATCAGCCCTGTCTCTCTGTAGCGTGTGTGTTTGGGCACAGGAGCAGCAGCTGCTGCTGGGCACACCGACCGGCGGAACAAAAAACAAATCACGCCTGCCTGTGATTTTGGGCGAGGACGCTTGGTTCTTTACTTCAATTTCGCCGCAGATGCTGTGCTAGCTCGATGAAACGAGCACGGATTGAGCTGGAAGCAGTTGTGACAGCTCGGGCAAAATTCTACTTTTTGTGCACCAATCTTGAATTGCAATTTTGTGCCTAGATGGCGAAATGGACTCGAGTCTCCTGTCTGTGTATTTATCGGCAAACAGACACGGCCGGGCACACTCGCTACGAAATGGCCCCCCTGTGCACGATTTTTTGTTTTTTCACGTACGTACGTACATGCACATCACGATCCCTCTAAACAGCTTTTTCTTGCAAAAAAAACAAACAATCGGGCCGCTCTTCATCAAAAATGCTATAACAACAGCAAAAAGCTCAAGCAGTACATAGCTCTCTAACTGTGGCTCCGTCTGTTCTCTACCCCCCCCCCCCCCCCCCCCCCCCCAATGCATGCGTGTTCTACACCGCTTCGCCAACTCTTGCTCTTTCCGAAATCGCCAGGCCAAAAGCACTGGTGGCGCGTTCGCTGGTTGTGTGGCTGCTGGAGATGGCCTTTTGGTCAAGATGCAAGCTCCACCTCCCACGCAAACCCCGAATGTGCTCTCCTATTATTCGGGTAGCAAGAACGCGTATGGGTTGAATGTGCAGGCGACCTGTGATGCCAACTACCGCTTCTACAGCATGTCGACCATCGCAGCCGGTTCGACCGATGACTGGACTGCGTGGAATCGCTCGGAGCTATCACACACCGTGGCGCGCCTGCCGCCTGGCTTCTATATGCTAGGAGATGCGGCGTACCCCCTCAACAACCAACTCCTCACGCCGTACCCCGGGAAGCTACTACTCCAGACCAGGACGCTTTCAACTTCTACCTCAGTCAACTGAGGGTGAAGATAGAGCAAGCTTTCGGCATCCTCGTTGGACAGTGGGGTATTTTGTGGAGGCCGTTGCGGGTCCAGTTCCCTGGGCGCAGTACCCTCATCACTGCACTTTTCCGTCTGACAACTTCCTGTGCGACGAGAAAGTGAAGCCTGTCAACCCGTCAGAGGAGGACGGGGAATCCGGACGTGACCGGCCCCAGCTGACGGAAAAGGGCACGCTCCCGGCAGGGTTCCGGACGACCTCCAAGGCCGCGCCGACGAGGTCGGGCGACGCCGCCACCCGTATGGCGCTGCGAATGATGCTGGACAACAAGCGACAGTACCGCCCGCTGTCCAACCTGGAGCGGAACACGGGGCAGAACAAGGGACAGGCTTGATAAAGGGCTGGAAAGCGATCGACAATGGGCTGGCCGCGACCGTGGAGGGCCTGGCTTAGCCTTTGTGCTTGGAGCGTGGAGGGTTTGGAGCTCGCAGGGGTGGGGGGGGGGTGTACTCATAGTCGTGCATGCCGTAGTCGTTTGACCCATTGACCTCGCATCCCTACAAAGCCGGGACGGAGCACGCCGGGTTCTCACCGGACCAGGCTCTCACATCACCAAGCGCGAAGCGCCGTGAGGTATTTGGCGAGTCGCATGAAGGGTGAGCTGCATCCTGCTAAGGGTGTTCGGCATCTTGTGCTTACCTTGCGTACGGATGACAGCTACGTATGACTTAATTTATTTTCTGGTGCTTTCACTTCCAGAGACAGTTGTAAGCACTGTGTAACTGCCTCGAGGAAGCTTGACCATTTTAACACAACGTGGTGCGATCATCCCCCGTTGCGCGGAGTGAGGTTTCTCGACCCCGCACAACATGATCTACTCGACTACCATTATGGTTACCGCCAAAAAAAAAAAACAGAGGTAAAAAAAAAGACGGTAACCTGGTTGCCGAGTTCACGAAGTTAATTGGCTTGTTTTACAACGTCGTTGCCAATCGACGAAAACCCATTCCCGATGGCAAACACCGAGTGGGGGGTGGGAGGGGGAGAGAAGGGGTGTGGGAGGACGTGAGGATGGGGAAGGGGCTGTGCGGACTGGACTCGACCGGCAATGAGCTGGCCGCGACCGTGGAGGGCCTGGGTTAGCCTTTGTGCTT
>FN648650.1:78790-91226 GCA_000310025.1 Ectocarpus siliculosus | reverse complement strand
TTTCAATCTCTAACCTTGTTTTCTGTGACACGTGACAAAATGGGGCCCCTAACCCCAGGCATACACAGTGACAACAGCGATTCAATCTCCAACCCTGTTTTCAATCTCCAACCCTGTTTTCTGTGACACGTGACAAAACGGGGGCCCTAACCCTAACCCTAACCCTATCCGCCTATACCAGCGTCATCAGTCGGTTTCGCTTCTCCTATCTGAGCACCAGGCGAATCCAACTTAGCGTTAGAATCGTCGTCGACATGGCCATGGTCTACGTTGTCGGCATTTGCCCAGCCTATGTCACCACTCCCAGTAGACCCTTCGCTGCTGCTGGGGTAGTTTCTATCGTCTACAACAAATTCGCAGTTCATCATAAACCGATCCCGCAAAGTGTCTTCGTCCTCGTCGTTCGGACCTCGCCTTGCAAGCTCTGCGTTTCGGACAACTTCGTCCAAGTTGGTGCCGGACGATACGACGCTACGACGTACATCGGATGAACCACCCGCCAAACCTGTGCGTCGCGAGTTAGTTGTAGATTGTTCCTTCTGTTGGACTTGGTTTCGGCAATACTTGGTACAAAGAGTTTTTAGAGGTGGGAGAGCGTTTTTACGTTTGCGCGAAATGCATCAACCTACTACTGTACTCTATCAAATGCTCAATCCGTTCTTTGCTGCAGGTGAATCGAGCTTTAATCGTCGGGACAGCGTCAGCTAGAGGGAAGTGTGTGTGTGTGTCTCGTGCGGTATAATTATGGCTCTTATATTTTTAATTTTGTCAATGTAAAACTCTCAATACATGTAACACACCTTCACTAGGAAGATAGACCATCTACTCGTGCCCCGACCAGTCGATGCGTGGTCGTGCCGCACATGCTGCGGTCCTGCTGTGCCCCCCTCCGCCCCCGTAGCGCTACGCCTGCCGTCGTGTCTCGCATTCTGATGTTGCCTTAACGACCTCGCGTCGCGCGCCTCGTGTCCGCAGAAAAAGTCCACCGTCCCTCTGAAGGGTGGGGACGTGCACGCCTTGGGTCGCGATTGTACATCGTTTATGTGACACAATAGACCCCCCTCTTCCATGCTTTGGGGGTCATACACCGGGTATGCGACACAGAACATACCATACACGTGTGCACAGCGCGTCGAATTTGATATATAACTGCGGCGCAATAGGCTCCGAAACCGCAACATAACGCCTTTTGTCATTGAAACCCTCCGATGGTTGAAGCTCTGATCTTGAACATAGATTTGCTGTTAGCCTGCCGTCACACACTCCCTACGCACGAGAGATCATGGCACGGCGTGCGAGCAGCGCCGGGGCGCCTCCCTTGAGGGACTACAGCATCCAGGAGGATTGGATCGCGCGTACGGGTGGAGGCGTCCTGTCTGCATCGGCCTTCTCCAGGTCGAAGCAGAAGGGAAAAAAGGGCAAAGGAAAGAAGAAAGCGTCGACGCCTCAACGCCATGATCAGCAGCAGCGTGATGAGATGAATGTGAGTTCGACTGACAACGGCCAAACATACTCTGCAGCGGCTCTCAGGGAGGCTGAGCGTTACCTGGGTCCTTTGGACGAGTTCGACGATGACATCCTGGGTCATCACAGTGAACGCCGCCGTCGTCGCCTGCGCCGAAAGCCCGCTGTCGGGAAGGCGGCTGCCGACAGCAAAATATTCCACGTGCGTTTTTCATGTAAATTTGATCAAATCGAGGGTTGTTTTAGAGGGGGTTGTTCTGGAGGGCTATCTCCTTGGCCCGCACGCCTACCTCTTCGTGTTTTGTACGGTTCTTGCCTCGATGGATGCTTCATGCGTAGATCTCGGGACGAATATATTGTCTATAGGGGTACATGTGCCGGACACGTCTACTGGATGATTGGGAAACTTGTTTAGGTACTGACAAAAAACCAACGGCAAGTTTTGTTTTTTTCGGTTTTTAAATGCGCACATAACCGTCTTGACCGTTGGCCCCTCGACCGTACGCAACCTCGCCCTGACCAACTTGGCCCAATTACCACATAGGGCGAGGTAGCGTGCCGCGCGGTGTAGCCGACTAAATTCCCTGCGGTACGTTGGTGGAGGTCGACCCCCTTCCCCCCATATATGTAGACAATATCCGCGCCTCCTTGTGAAGACTTTTGTCGAGGTCGGACACTTGAACCCAACCCGAACCTCAAAAAGGGCAGAAATTCAGTTGACAAAGGTCTCCACAAGGGGGCGCGGGCATCCGACATTTTGGGGAAGGGGAGTCGAACTCCACCTGTGTAGCCTCATGTATCTGCGCTGTGTTTTGATCGTGTACACGGAGGGTCGTCGGTGTGTGTGCGCTACATACTTTACTCGTATGCATTACACTACCAATACCGTGACCAGTACCGTAGTGGGTGGCACGAGATACCGTGACCCCTACATCGCGGGGGGCTCAACAACAAATATTTTATTCATCTTGCTCTCTTTGCGTCGTGGTCCCTTGTCCGTCGTCCTTTGCAGGAGGAGGAGCCCAAGGAGGAAGAGCAAGAGGCGGATCTCTCGTCCGTCAGGAGCGCTAAGGCTGCCGAAACGGCTCCTGTGTCGGCATCTTCGCAGCCGTCGAGCCGCCGGCCATCACTGCCAGGATTTTCCAGTATGGACGACGGTGGCGGCGCCGCCAGCGGTGCCGCGGCCACGGCGTCGCCTGGCGTGACGGCGCCGCGTGCCTCCTCCACTCGAAGGGTGTCGGCGGAGTTCGGCGACATTTCTTCGTCCGCGCGCCCTGTCGCTGCCTCCAGCTTTGGAGGTGTCAGCCACGGCGACGGCACAGATTTCATGGTGTCGTCATCCATGAAGCGTGAAAACGCCATGGCTAGCGTCATGGGTGTTTTGGGCCCAGACGCGGCCCCACGCGTCTTCATATACCTCCTGCAAGAGCACATGGCGGAACATGTGAGTTGAATTTTTGTGTCCCTGTCAGAGAGAGTGTTGCAAAACACATACATACGCACGTCTCGTTATAATCTAAGCTTGTGCTGTTGTGTTTCTTGCGTAGATGCGGGTGCATTTTTTTGTGGTGTTGACTGAAATTTTGCCGCCGAAGTCCTCGAATCGTGAGTTTCCCACCATCCGGTCGGTCTATAATATAGACGCACCACCTTCCGTAGGTGGCACAATATGCCACAGCCCCTGGGCCGATTATAGAAAGCTAACCTCAGTCCAGGACCATGAACATGCAGAAATGAAACGCCAGGTTTTAGGAGAGCTCTCGACGAGATGGTTCATGCCGCCGTTTTGGTTGTGCCAGTTACTGTGAGGCAAATATCGATATTGTTCACAGCAGCAGGGGGTGCGGTATCTTGTGTCACCTACGGCGGTACATAAGGGGCTTGGCGTCGTGTGGAGGTGGAACCACAACTACTAACTTATATGTATCCTTGGTAACCCAGGATCGTCGTACATGCCGACTGGTGACACGAGTAGGAGTCTTGTGTACATTGATGTCTTGTTCTCGCCGTTCAGCCCGAGGATGATTGATGGTTGTGTTTGCACCTACAAGCGTGGTTTCAGCATTCCCATCGTCGCAGACTAAATAGCATAGAACCAACGACTTCTCTCTCACGCGTCGCTGGATTTTCCGCCCCCGATCTTGTGCTATACGGACGATATGCATCTCGCAGGTGCAGCTGGTTTTCGCCCCCATGTTCGGCGGCAGCGCGGAGACCGCGGCGACTCCTGCAGTTCACAGCGGCAGGCAGTCCGGAGGCGCAAACCGAGGTTTTACCGCCGGCATCTCCGTTGTCTGGAGTCACGCCATCATCGGCGACCAACAGCTGAACTTCTCGTTTGGGATGGGGAGGGCGGACCCTGCCACGAATCCGTGGTGCCGGATGTCCTACGGGTTCTGGGAGCCCGGTGGGATGAAGTGCGCGGCGTTCATGAGTGAGTGCTGTGCCTCTGTTTAGATATTTTGGTGTTCTTGTTGACGACTTGCAATGGCACAAGGATTATGGCTAGGCCATGACGTATACCGGCTGTGCTGTGATCGTAATATATTCTATTTCTCCCGTACTAAGACTGACGTGAAACACACTACATTTCGCCTCGATGTCGAACATGGACGTTGACGGGCTTTGGAAGCAAGGGCTTTAAGTGCGGTGGGGATAAGACCACCACGGCCTCAACACCATAACGGCTATTTATTATAGCTTCAGATGATTCCCTATTCGACCGATGTCGGGAAATTAAATATTTTCAAATTAATATTGCTGAACATGGGAAACACTGAGTCTTTCAGTGTACCTGGGGCCGGAGAACCATACAACGAAGTGTCTACACCTCAGTCGTCGGACAATCCCTATAAAAGGGAAATTGTCGCAGCCTTACTTTGCCAACAGAATGACCAGACTACTGCCTTTAATGATACACCAATTGAGGATGTAAAAAAAATGATCACAAATTTCCTGACTGATATATACGCCGTGGGACCCCGCACGAATATTTTGTGGAGAACCTGGGATATTGAGGACGCGTACATTGTTCTGTCGAGAGACACACACATGCAAAACGAGGAAAGCAATGTGTTTGACGTAGCTGTGTCTATGCACTGCAGTTTTCAGTACGCCGACATTTCATCCACAGATTTCGAGACCATGTGTCGCCTTCTGAAACCAAGGACTTCTACTAGTTCCACGTAGTTATGAATCAATGCAAAGAATAATCAAAAGCAAGGAAGAGCAGGGGCACCCGGAACTTTTGTGTGGTGAAAATACCGGTTTAGTGCCTATTTTCTCCGAAAAATCCAGTAACACCAATTCTCTCCATGGATGTAGACCATTTAGATCGCTGGCGAACGATGGACTCACGGTCTTTCAGAAATTTTAAATCCTTATCGTTTGTGAAGGTAGCGGCAACCATCTTTCACAGATATCCCTACACCTGTGAGACATACTGTGCTGTAGTCTACTGCTGCGAGAGATACACACACCTGTGTAACATACGGGCTACTTCCTCGCTTGCGCTCGGGAAAAACACACATACAAATCGAACGCAAAAACCCCGAGGTCAATCGGAATGAGTTTCCCCGTGTCAGATGGGGGTATGAAGACAAAGATGACCTTCTCTGGTAATGGACAGTCGACATTCGTTCCCAGAGCTTCCGTACAGGTAGTGACCACGCCTACGGCGACAATCCTAGACACCACAACCATAACTTAATCTCGACGGATCTACAACCGACATTTTCGGGCTGAGATACGGGCCTGAACGTGGTACGCGCGACGGGGGGGGGCTCTAATTTCAAGAGATTTACTGCCGGCAGCCCCGGAAAACACCCCCATACAAACGATTCCATGTTATTTGACCAGTAGGTAAGTGCGAAACGCAAATAATTTTTGTTTTGGATTGATGGGGTAGGGTGTATGCGGGAACGAGCTAATGAACACCACCCCGTGTTATCCAACGTACGATACGAGGGGAGAGGGAGAACAGCAAAATGGCAATCAAATGCCGCCAAAGGATCGGATCGACCCAAGTGTTTTTCAACACTGCTGTACGGGTCACGTGCATGCGCCTGCAAATTTTGGTGAGTACACTTGCATGTGGCGATTTGTTACGTACACGAACATTTAGACTTTGGACGGTAAAACTGCTGTACACCTTGTTTCGAGCTTAAAAAAAATTAGCTGGTGTGACGCACACACGTTCGGCGCGAACACGTCTGAATACGCGAAAACACGTCTACACGCACAGACACCCGTAAACAAAACTTTGTTTCGCACACAGTCTCCCGCGCACCCTGGTGACCAATCCCGATGCTTCACTGCTCGGCGATCGTGTGACACTGCGCAGGCGACCCGAGAAAACCCGCGCCAAGCCTATTGCGCCGCATTTCAAGAGAGTTCCACAATCCCCTGATTCCCAAGTAAGGCGTTTTTTCGACAGCTGGCGTCAGCTGCCGCCGCACCGGCCCCTAATCATCACGCTCTCTCTCTCCCCTCCTCTCCCCGTTCTCTCACCCTCCTTCCGCCCAGCGGAAGATAGAGAACGCGACACCAGCGGGCTGCGCCAGCACTAGCATTGGCGGCAGCATTCGAGAAGCTGTCATCGGCGCTACGGCACACAGCGGTATGTGTGTTGTTCTGTTTTTTTTGTTGCTTGAGCGCGCGAAGCAATATCTGGTTGCGATGGGAGCTTAAAACAAATGCGCATTTCGTTGTAGATCCTGACGTCGACGGTCCTCTCTCAGCGTCTGTCACCACAGACGCCGTCTCTGTATACTGACAAGCGTCCCGAGACACCCGATTCATGGTGAATCAGCTTTGCTACCCTTATTGTGTCGTGGAGCCATCCATCCAACTGAGGGATCCTGTGGCGCTGATCACGCATTTCAACTCGACTTTAATTTTTTCTGTTGGCAAACTCAGAATTTCAACAGATCCGTTGCCAGCAGTTTTTGGCCGCCCCGCTGATTGCCCAACCCGCACGACCGAAAGATAATACTTTGTTGTGTCGCGAGACTCGCGGGTACTTTGCACAGCGGTCCTCTCTCAGCGTCTGTCACACATACGCCAGTTCTGTATAAACAGACAGTTAGCCCTGCGCCTGACCCTGTTTTTGGGCCAATTTTCTGTCCAGCCGATGTTCTTTCAAACAGCCCATTCTTCTGAAATTTTTGTTTCGTGGCCAATCAATCCCCACATTTTTACATTTTGGCGGCCACGTCAGTTCAACAGGTGAAAAGACAGACCAATCGGCTTTGGTGTGTCTTGTTTTTTTTCGAGTTGACGACGAAATGGGATTTCTGCAGCCGTCCCCGTTCCCACCCGGCTGTGGGGCCGCAAGGACATTGCGTAGAGAACAGAACAGTCACCGCTACTCATGCCACAAGAACGGTCGTAATAGCTGCAGTAGCACCGGCGGTAGAGCCGTTGCGCGCTGGCACAAATTTCAGAGATGAGCGGATGAGCGGAAAAAAATACACCAGAGCGGGAAAAAATACACCAGATCAGCGAGAGCAGGTAGATCTGATTTTACAACATTACAGCAACTGAAGCCGCCGCCGCCCTTCCCGCCCCTCCAAGGGGTTGAAGAGACAGTGCGAGGAAAGAAGGGAAGCCGCTGCTACTCATAGTGCAACAACGGCAGGAAGAGCTGCAGTGTAGCGTCGGTGGTGGAGTCAAGCAATGTCGCCCAAAAGTCAGTTGAACGACGCGTCACACACGCACACGGAACAGGCAGCGATCTCACCCTACATCACTTCACACCCAAACGGGTACGCAACGACCACCCCCGTCACTGCCCGTCTGTGCAGACATTGCAAGGAAAGTAAAAAAGCCGCTGCTACTCGTGGTGCAGGGACGGTGGCAACAGCTGCAGTAGCGCCGGTGACAGTGCCGTTGCGCCAGTGCAAACTTTGGAGATGATGAGCGGAAAAACAAACACCGACCAAAAAGAAGGGCAGGTGGACTGATTTTTACACCATGGTACAAAAAGGAGCTGAGGCCGCCGCTGCCCTACCCGCCCCTTCAAGGGGTTGAAAAGACACCGGTACGAAAGCAGGGAAACCACTGCTACTAATGGCAAAGCAGCGGCAGGAAGAGCTGCAGAGCAGCGCCGGTGGTGGATCAAGCAATGTTGCCCAAAAGTCAGTTCATGAGCAAAAAAAACGCACGAAAAAATCAATCCCACACATCAATGTGAGCTTTTTCCAACGTCGCGCCTGCTTCGCCCCCGTTCCCAAATCCCAGACAGACCACCCCCTCGCACCCTCCCCCCTAGCATTGCTCCCTCCAGAGCTCGCTTCCTAGATGATCGCCCCGCAGGCGGCAGTGGACCTCCGCGCCCTTGATCCGCCCGTCAACACATAATCGGCTGGTTGTGTGGTCACCACATTTTTTTTTTGCTTGATAGGCGGGGACTTTTTCTGGACTTTTGGACCCGTGCGTCACCCCAAAGCTACCCCATTTTAGGATTGGTACTGAGAGACGTCCGTAGAGCGGATTCTGGAGCGGTTTCTTGTATCACCTCCGTGAGAACGGTAGCTATGTTTTTGTCGGTGGCGATTTGCGATAAAGCTTCACACCCTTGCGGCCGCTGTGAATTTGGCCGAAAAATACTTGATTTTTAAGGGTTTGATGGGATAGAACCCGCCGATTGAAAAACTGACAGACAAAAACACGCATATGTCCTGTTTACAGGCGTGTACTAAACCGCAAGAGCCAGTTCGTTTGTGTCATCGAGTATTCCACGTTCTCCTCTCGCTGTTTAATATCAAGTCAAAACAAGGTTTGGCGTCGTCAACCGGACGAGCGGAAGAACTTGATTTTTTTCAGAGAAAGCCGAATAGCCTTGCCACGCGCATACAACATTTTGGGGGGTCAGGCGCAGGGCTAACAGTTCCCGTCCCCTCTCACGTCTTCCATCTCTAGTCTCTCCGGCCACGCCTATTGTGATTCATAGGGAGTTCGGCGCGAAATTTGAATCCTCCTCTGTGAGGCAGCATTTCTCATAATACGGAGTAACATTGATAGGTGTCCTGCAATGTAACACGCGTTGGTGCTTGGATCCTCCTCCATCTTGTTCCTCCATTTCATATCGATACTAGCCCCGCCTTGTTCCCTCCTCGAAAGTTCACTTCTGCTGCAATGTCTATGTTAAAATAAGTGGAACAAGGGCGGACACACGACAATTCTCTCCTTCTTGCAATCTCTTGGGGCAGACAACCACCATGCCGCTCTGCTTGTGTGTACCACAGAACACCGCCGGGCTGCCTTTCACACGAAGGAGGGTGTGCAGGCAGCCCGACGGCGTTCTGTGGGACACACAAGCAGAGCGGCATGGTAAATGTCTGCTCCAAGCATTGCGGCCGTAGCGGCGGCTCCACACGCCGTCCGTTGGTGTAGAAAACAGTTTCAATCTTGCACTTTCCTTTTTTCGCCTTGTGAACCGCCTACCATCGATCGGGCAACGTTTTTCTCCTGAAGGAGCCTGTGAAAGGTTGTTGATCGCTTGCCTGTGAAATCTTGTTGATCGCTTGGACCCCCCCCCATACTAGTGCACTACCCGACCTTTCCCCCCTCTCTTCCCCCCCCCGCCCCTCCCAGTCTGTAATTGCCTGGAATTCTCCCAGTTTATCTTGTTCCCCCGTTTGATGTGTGACCTAATCTCTTTCAGCGGCGTTAATAAGGTAACTTACCACAATCCCCATGACCAAAAAAATCAAATACGCCAATCCGTCTTCCACGTCTAACGACCCATCTGGCCCAACTGCCGCCATCCCCAAGGTTCTCCTCCTCACCCTGCTTTGGTACAACAGCCGAGCAATGTCTGCGTCAATACGTTCCAAACGTCTGGCGCTACTTCCATCGGGATCGAATCCATGATCGACTAGCCAAGCAGGGTCACGTCGCATACTTCTTAGCGCTCGCATATGCCCATCCTCCATCGCGTTCAAGAAATTCTGCCGTGGTCGCGCTCGCTCCCACATTTGGTCCATCTGCTCCACAAGTCGCCGCTTTTGTGTTTCAAAAACGGCCAGTGAATTCCGCAGTGTTCGTGAAGGAAAAGGAAGTAAAGCTGTTTCTAGGTGGTCGGTGGCTTTCTCCTCGACTCGAAGAGCCTCCATCGTTGTGGTGGCCCTTCAAGTAGGACACGTGCCTGTAGCTTCGATTGCTTCTCTGAAACACTTCTTGTGCAACGCTTGTCACCTACCACAGCAACTAGGATATAACACTGACCTTCGATCTTCTCTGTCATTAAGTTCATGGAAACATATAACGCACGTTGAGTGCGTCAGCTCTTCGTGTACCATAGTAGCCAGTCGGTCGGCCAAAGTACCCCATGGGGTGTTTTCCGTCAAACCGGCCACTTCGGACCGGAGTTTCCTGTTGACGTAATACACCAACGGTGCGTACATTTCCCTCAGCTCGTTGTCGAGACGGTCGCCCAAATTGATGTTCGAGAGAGATAAAATTGCGATCTTCAGAAGCTCTATTTCGGGGTCAGAAATATTGGCCGGTACGCTCAGAACGGGCGGGGAATTGGCCGGTACGCAAAGGTTACCACCGCCAGGTTTTGAGCTTGGTAGGAGTATGCAAAGATCATCTCGAGTACACTCAGCTCCGCCGCCCGTGCTGAAGCAATTTTTGATCGACATTGTACGGTGTTGCTACTGAAGAACAGCAATTTAAATTTGTTTTACACCAGCTTAAGTAACATGTGTGAAGACTGAATATGACAACGCTCTCTCGAAGGCTGCGTTGAAGAACTTGAAAAGGGAAGATGTATCTAGCTTTCGTCGTCTCTGCATCCATTATCCGTCGCAGTATTAAATGCATCGTTTTTGTAATTGGCAGTGCATAGACACAGCTACCTCGAACACATTGCTTTCCTCGTTTTGCATGTGTGTGTCTCTCGACAGAATAATGTCCGCGAGTTTACGTAAAATTGTGTCTGCTCATCGTCCGTGGAATCCCCGGTTTCAGCAGGAAGGGATTCGGACCATTCGTGTGGTGTTTGGAAGCAATCCCTGGTTTTATTCGGCACAACCCTTACTTATCGACCGATTCTCCTTGGTCACCGCGTGAAAGCCGGAATACCCCCCCCGGAAACCCGAAATTTTGGACCAAAATAGGCGCTTTTTTGGCGTTGTCAGGCGATTTTAGCCCGATTTAATCTTGTTCATCGCTTGGACCCCTCCTTGAAGTGCACTATTTACTATGCTCTAGATGTAAGTGACCACCTTCGCGATACGCATATCTGAACTATCAGCGGTCATGAGGAAGCCCAGCACTTCTAGATTCCTCGACACCGGGAACGCGATAAAATGGAGAGCAGTCATTTTACACTTGTGACTTTTTTCTCCTTGTTCCCCCCTTTGATGTGAAAAAAATATTCCAATACGGGCATATCATTCAGGAATATTGCCGATATTGGACACATTTTTTCAAGGGGGTTACGTCCCCCCCCGAGGTGTATCCCCGTTATACCCACTTATGTAGGGGTTTTCGCCTTTCTGTTTTTTTTGTTGACGTAACTTCAGCTGGTATTCCCACCCGATTTCCCTTTAGTGTCGCTTATACCCCTACTTGAAGTGCGGCTACGCCGCCCCCGCTGAAGCAATTTTTGATCGACATTTTACGGTGTTGCCACTGAAGAACAACAATTTAAATTTATTTTACACTATCTTGAGTATGATAATTGCCCCTGTGTCAGCTGTTTGACTCGGGCGGTGTCCACGCAAAGGCCTTATTTCAGGTGTTTTAGCTGTCGTTTCGTACCCGTTGCTGCGGTAACACCCCGTTGCGGCAAGGTGTACGTTCTGATGACCATTCCCAACTTTTGTTTTTTCTAATTTGTGTCTTGTTTTTAAACCTAAAGAATCTCGGGGCAATGCAAAACACACTCAAAAAGCTTGAGATGGCGCGACTCGATGCCGGATGCTCTGCTCTTCACGTAGCATCGGAGGACGGTCAAACTGAGGACGTGGTTAAGCTATTGGTGTCCAGCTAGGGAAAAAACACGGATGATTTCCAGGGTGGGGGGGAAACAGCACTGATGCTTGCAGCCCGCGAAGGCCGCTCGGATGTCGTCCTCGAGCTTTTGAACCATGGCGCGGACGTCAACAAAAAAGCGGCAAGTGTAAAAGACCGCTCTCCATTTTGCCGCAATGTGTGGGCATAACAAGGTAGTCGTTATTCTCGTGCTGAGGGAAGTGGACATCGAGGCTCGTGACGGCGACATTTTCTTCGGGTCGAAAACCGCGCTGCAACTGTCAGCCGAAGGTGGCCACCTGCGCGTAGTCAACACTCTGGTCATCAGAGGCGCCCTTGCGGAACCTGAAACTTTCGGACGCCTCCGTTTTAGCGTGGAGGAAGGATTCCGTGCAGCGTTCGACACTCTCTTTGAAGGGAATCGTGAGGGAAAGTATGAGCTTCCTGGAGGTTTTCTACAATGCGCCCTGATCTTGGCAGCAGAATACGGCGATCTCCCTGTCGTCGAGGCCTTGTCCATCAAGGGTGTCAATCTCGACGGCACGGCAGAATTCTGGGACCCTGGCAATAATGGTTGGTTTTGTGAACCGGCGACTGCTCTACACGCTGCTGCATACGGAGGCCACTACGATGTTGTTAACTATCTCCTGGAGAATAGGGTTCGTATCGAAACAGTGGATGGAGAGTTATCTACACCCTTGTCTTATTCCGTGATGGAAAAACCACCTGCGTGTGACGGCTACCCTCCTGAAAGCCGGGGCCGACACAGCAAAAGACGACAATCGGAGCTCAATACTTGGGACAGCCTGTAACAGTGGAAATCTGGAAATTGTGCTTCTTCTCCTCCGCTCCGGTGCAGACGTTAACGCTAGCGTCCAAGGCTCGTCCGCCCTGCATGAGGTGATGGGGGCAAGTCACAACCTTGAAGCATTGACGGATCTACTTTTACGGTGGAACGCCGATGAAAAAATGGTGGACGGCGAAAGGA